>SDVV010037076.1:0-10879 GCA_016164225.1 Gammarus roeselii
TATGTGTGTGTGTGTGTGTGTGTGTGTGTGTGTGTTTGTGCGCGTGATCCAGCTCATCCTGTCCAGTTCCCTCGTTAATGAGTATAAGAAACTGGTCATCACTGCCCAGATCCACCTCATTACTTGGAATAAATCCCGTTAAAAGTCCTCTTTCGCCGGCCTGATCATATTGAATTTCAACCCCGAACGGAACTTGGCTAAGTTGCAGGAATTAAAGTTAGGTCGTAGTATGGAATTGGGTAAATTTTTTTGTAATTCTAGCTGCCCATTTCTGGAGGGTTCTCTGACCTGCAAATTATTCATATATTCTGCATATCAGTTCGTTTATCTTCAGAGAGTACCTGAACCGACCAATATTGGTCGGATCATATCAATTCCTCATCATGAGTATAACAATACGTACCTTAATGTCTCCTTGATATCAAGTATCTCTTTGCAGGACACGTCAACAATTATTTTCCATTGCCCCTCCCGACGAGACCGCAACTTTAGAGAAGAATTGAATTATTGTCCGTTCTAAAACTCGAACAGATTGATTTCAGTTTCTATATTATCATAAATATATTGAATTTAATCAAATGAAATTATTTGTCATGGAACACAAAAGCTAACTTATCCGTCTGCGGAAACACGGTCTACATTTGTAACAGATGTAATATTATATTATTTTACCAAACAAGGAGGTCAATGAGATAACTAACAATACTCTGTTCAGTGACAACCAAGAGGCAATCAACGTTCAATGAATGTATAATCTCTCTTCGTACTTGTGACGTCCAACGCACACGCTCCTGACACAGAATTGTAAATGAATTATAGTGAAACACTTCTAGGCTAAGATTCTTATGCAATGCAATACATAGAATTATTTTCTCCTCCCAACGCCTTTCGGAATGTGTATAAAAACTTGTGACTATTTCAGTAACTCAAAGGAATCGAGCGTGACGCCAACACGCGTCATACCGTGAAATGGTCTGAAGGACACAACCATCGGCCATAGTAGAATGATCGAGCATACGAGGATCATGCTAGTCGGCGAATCATTCCAATTCAGTATAAGAACGGGTAAGAGTGACGACGGTCATTACATTCCATAACTGTAGGCACGAGATAAAACGACCTGAATTGAAGGATCCATTTGATACACAATATCAAGGTTATTAGACCGCATTACGAAGTCTATGAACACAGTGACAAAATATGATATCCCTCAGTACAAAGATAATAGAATTAACGCCGCCCTCTACCGACTAGAGTAGGGGGCTGAACCCACGACTGCAGCCTGCCCCTCTTGGGTTCTGTACCAACGGCAGCAGCCTGCTGTACACGGGTTCTGCACCCACGACAGGAGCCTGTATTACTTGTTTGCTTTCCTCAAACTAACAGTCTTCGTTATTCGGCTGTTGCACCTGTAAGAGGTGCTTGGCTATTTTGGTGATGTAACCACGACAGCTGCTTGTGCCTATCAGGCATTGCACCCTACACAGCAGCCTACGCTACTCAGGAGATGCACCCACGACAGCAGCCTTCGTCACTCGGGTGCTACACACACGACAACCGCTTGCACTCCTAGAGTGCTGCAGTCACATGAACAACAAGCACTTCTTGAGTTGTACCCCCTAAGCAGCAGCCTGCGTTCCTCGGGTGCTGCACACAAGACACCAGCCTGGCTACTCGGGTCCTGCTTTCACGACAACAACCTGTGCTCTCGAGTGCCGCACCCACGACAGAACTTTGCACTACTTGGATGCTGCACCTAAACAGTAGTCTGCGCTATTCAATTGCTTCACCTACGACAGTAGCCTGGCTACTCGGGTGCTGTACCTACGACAACAACTTGACTACACGGGTGCTGCTCCCACCATAACATTCTGAGCAACTCAGGTGCTGCACCAACGACACAAGTCTGGTTAGTAGGGAGTTTCACCATCGACAGCAGGCTGCGTTACCTGGGTGCTGCACATACAACAGCAACCAGGCTATACGGGTGCTGCACCCACGTCAATATTGTGTAATTCTTGGGCGCTGCATGCTCGATGTAGCCTGCACACATGAGTGCTGCACCCTTGACACCACCCTGTTATTAGACCACATTACGAAGTCTATGAACACAGTGACAAAATGTGATATCCCTCAGTACAAAGATAATAGAATTGACGCCACCCTCTACCGACTAGAGTAGGGTGCTGAACCCACGACTGCAGCCTGCCCTTCTTGGGTTCTGTACCAACGGCAGCAGCCTGCTGTACACAGGAGTGCTGCACCCTCGACACCAGCCTGGCTAGTCGAGTGCTGCACCTTCGACGCAGCTGGCTTACACGAGTACTGCACCCTCGACACCAGCCTGGCTAGTCAAGTGCTGCACCATCGATGCAGCCTGCACACATGAGTGCTGCACCCTCGACACCAGCCTGGAAGTCAAGTGCTGTACCATCAACACCAGCCTGTCTAGTCGAATGCTGCACCCTCGAGACCAGCCTGGCTTGTCAAGTGCTGCACCATCGATGCAGCCTGCACACATGAGTGCTGCACCCTCGACACCAGCCAGCTAGTCGAATGCTCCACTCTCGACACCAGCCTGGCTAGTCGAGTGCTGCACCACCGATGCAGCCTGCATACATTAGTGCTGCACCCTTCACACCAGCCTGGCTAGTCGAGTGCTGCACTACCAATGCAGCCTGCATACATGAGTTCTGCACCCTCGACCCCAGCCTGGCTAGTCGAATGCTCCACCCTCAACACCAGCCTCGCTAGTCAAGTGTGGCACCATCGATGCAGCCTGAACACATGAGCGCTGCACCCTCGACACCAGCCTGGCTAGTCGAATGCTCCATCTTCGACACCAGCCTGGCTAGTCAGGTGCAGCGCCATCGATGCAGCCTGCACACATGAGTGCTGCACCTTCGACACCAGCCTGGCTAGTCAAGTGATGCACCACTGATGCAGCCTGCACACATGAGTGCTGCACTCTAGACACCAGCCTGGCTAGTTGAATGCTCCCCCCTCGACACCAGCCTGGCTAGTCAAATGCTCCACCCTCGACACCAGCCTGGCTAGTCGAATGCTCCACCCTCGACATCAGCCTGGCTAGTCAAATGCTGCCCCCACGACAGTAGTTTTTGGCTAATAGGGTGCTGCTGTCACGAAGCAGCCTTAGCCTCTCGGTTACTGCACCTTCGACAGCAGCCTGACGTTTTGGGCCGCTGGATCCACGGGAGCAGCCTGCTCCCCTCGGATGCAGCAACAACGACAGCAGTCTGGCTACTTGGGTCTGTCTGCACTGACGAGAGATGTCTGTCAACACGAATTATGCGTCCATTATTACTTGGGTGCTGCACCAACGACAACAGTCTGGCTACACGAGTATTGTTCCCACGACAGCAGTCTGACAACACGGGAGTGGCACTCACGACAGCAACTTGACTACACGCTTGTTGCACCTACGAGAGCAGCTTGTGCTACTTGGGTGCTGCTCATACGACAACAATTAGGCAACACGGTGATCCACACATTGCAGTAGCCTGGCTACAAGGGTGCTGCACCAGTATGGTTACAACGGTACTGCACCCTCGACAGCAATCAAGTTATTTGGCTGCTGCACCCACGACAGCAGCCTGTGCTATTTTTGTGTTGTACGCAATACACTGGCTCGGCTACTCGGGCGCACAACCAGCCTGCTTTACCGGTTGCTGCACTCACTACAGCAGCATGACTACTTGGGTGCTGCACCTATGACAGAAGCCTGCGCTACTTAGGTGTTTCCCCCTGGACACTGGCATGGCTTCTCTGGTGCGTAATTCGCGACATCGGCCTGTTCTACTTGGGTACTGCACCCATGATGGCAATCTGACCACACGGTTGCTGGACCCACGACAATAGCACCAGTGGTAATATGTTTGGCAGCTACGATATCAGTCTAGCACATGGTTGCTGCACATACTACAGCAACCAGCCTCCACTGGTCTGTGCTACTCGGATACAGCACCCACGGCAGCAGCCTGCGCTACTCGGGTGTTGCACTAACGATGAAAGTTTGGCGATTCAATTGCTGTATTTATTAGAGCAGCCTACGCTAGGATTCTGTTAAAACGACAGCAGCCTGGCGACACGGGTAGTTCACCCACGACAGCGAGTGGTCTGGACATCACGCGTGTTGCACCTACAAGAAAAGCCAGTGCTTCTTGGGTGCTGCACGTACGACAGCAGCCTGCGTTAATTGGTAGCAGCACCAAGGACACAGAAAAGGTTCTTGACCCGCCAAAGCAGGGTGCCTTACTCAGGTGCTGTATTGCTGCATCCATGACAGCTGCCTGAGCTACATGGGTGCTTCCGCCAGGACACAGAAATGGCTACTTGTGTGCGCAGCCTGCGTTACTCGGGTGCTGCGTTCACGACAGAAGCATGGCAAGTTGGGTGCTGCAGCCGCGATAGCAGCCTAGGCATAATTGGTGCTGCACCCACGGCAGCAGCCTGCACTTCTTAGGAGCTGCATCATCAGCAGTAAGGTTACCCTGCTGCTGCATCCACAGTAGCAGCCTGGTTACACGGTTGCTGCACCCATGATAAAAGCCTCCGCTACTTGTGTGCTACATCTACGACATCAGTTTGCGCAATTCGGGTGCTGCACCCACGACAGTTCCCTGGCCACTCGGGTGCTGCGCCGTCGTCAGCAGATTGCGCTTCTTGGGTGCTGCACATACGACAGCATCCAGGCTACAAGGGATGCCTCATTCAAGCAAAGATTTTGAACTTCTTTGACTCTGCACCTTCTACAGCAGCTTGCGCTACTCCGGTGCTGATCCAACGACGGCCACCTGGCCACACGGCCTTACAACGCAGTGTGGCGATGCAATGAAGCAAAGTTGCATTAGTGCCTTACGACGCAGTGTGGCGATGCAATGAAGCGAAGTTGCAATAATGCCTTACGACGCAGTGTGGCGATGCAATGAAGCGAAGGTGCATTAATGCCTTACGACGCAGTGTGGCAATGCAATGAAACGAAGGTGCATTAAGACGCTTGCGACGCAGTGTTGAGATGCAATGAAGCGAAGGTGCATTAATGCCTCACGACGCAGTGTGGCGATGCAATGAAGCGAAGGTGCATTAATGCCTTACGACGCAGTGTGGCAATGCAATGAAGCGAAGTGGCATTAATGACTTACGACGCAGTGTGGCGATGCAATGAAGCGAAGGTGCATTAATGCCTTACGACGCAGTGTGGCAATGCAATGATGCAAAGGCGCACTAAGACGCTTACGACGCAGTGTGGCGATGCAATGAAGCGAATGTGCATTCAGACGCTTGCGACGCAGTGTGGAGATGCAATGAAGCGAAGGTGCATTAAGATGCTTGCGACGCAGTGTGGCGATGCAATGAAGCGAAGGTGCATTAATGCCTTACGATGCAGTGTGGCGATGCAATGAAGCGAAGGTGCCTTAAGACGCTTGCGACGCAGTGTGGTAATGCAATGAAGCGAAGTTGCATTAGGACGCTTGCGACGCAGTGAGGCGATGCAATGAAGCGAAGGTGCATTAAGACGCTTGCAACGCAGTGTGGCGATGCAATGAAGCGAAGGTGCATTAAGACGTTTGTGACTGGTGGTGACGGATAGGCTTTGATGAGATAGACTGTCTGTGACAGAGCTGCGGCAACCTGTAACCAACTTTTCGTGAAATTTTCCTCATCTATTATCATTGTTTCATTTATTAGAATTTTATGCGCTTTTAACTTAATACAAATGATGTGTTAGAAAACGAACATAACGAATCAAAAACTCACACAAAATAGACGATAGGGCTACGAATGCTGAACTTTTACTTACCTAAATAAACGTTTAAACGGGCTGTCATCATGAACAATTCAACTCGTATATCCTGAAGAAATTTGCTAATGGTGGGGCTACCGCATAAAACAGCTAGCAGCATACTTAGCTCTAACGGCAATTTTACCCAAATGTGTAATAAATTGCTGTTATAGGAATCATGGCTCATTAACAATGCGTTTTATTTGCCCAATTCAATTGGTTCAATGTTATTCCATCCACCGCCTTCAGAACCTCGGAATGAGATGCAATAAAATTTTCTTCAGCAACACAAATTCTGGCGGACGGGATGGGATACTTACCCACGTTACGAACCTGTTAGGAGGGAATATAAACGTCATGAAGGATACTCTAACTAACAGGGCAAATTTTGGGCTGTATTTCATGGAACAACTACTTCGAAATGTCCTATTCTGTATGATGTAATGACGAAAAAACTCGTTATCTAAACACTCTGGACAAAGAGTGAAAATATGATGTTACAGTACTCACATTGATAATAAAGTGTGAATGTTTGATTGTGGTATGACGGTGAATATATTTGTAAAATTAATGATAAAATATTGTCCCATGTCAATTTTCCTCTATTGTGTGGAATGCATTGTTTTCTGGTCAATATGAGTCACTGTAGAGATAACACGTTGCACTACAACACGCTAGTTTGCTTGCCGCAATGCGACTCACACCACAGAGCGCTAGTTTGCACGCTGAAGTATGACTCACACCACATCACGCTAGTTTGCATGCCGCTACGCGACTGACACCAGAGCGCGCTAGTTTGCATGCCACACCGATAGTCACACCTCAGCACACTAGTTTGCATGCTGCAGTGAGACTCACACCTCAGCACACTAGTTTGCATGCTGCAGTGAGACTCACACCTCAGCACGCTAGTTTGCATGCCCCACCGATAGTCACACCTCAGCACGCTAGTTTGCATGCTGCAGTGAGACTCTCACCTCAGCACGCTAGTTTGCATGCCACACCGATAGTCACACCTCAGCACGCTAGTTTGCATGCTTCAGTGAGACCCACACCTCAGCACACTAGTTTGCATGCTGCAGTGAGACTCACACCTCAGCACGCTAGTTTGCATGCCACACCGATAGTCACACCTCAGCACGCTAGTTTACATGCTGCAGTGAGACTCACACCTCAGCACGCTTTTTTGCACTCCATAGTGCGCCTTACTCCACTACACAATCACTTGCAAGCCACTGCCAAACGGGAGTCTTTTTCCGGGGTTGCGTCGCATGAAGGATGTTGTCCCGACTCTCGAGGCACGTTGCAAAGTTTCCAACAAGAAATTGTAGGGGCCAATGTTGGATGGAAATGCGTTCTGGGCAGCACTTAGCCAGGCATCGTACGTTGAGAATGGGCACTGTGGTGGGCACAAGGCAAGCAAAATGAACGGGTTCAGCGTTGCGTATAAGACAGACAAACCTAACGGGTACTTTTTCTGAGATGAACATAACGCAAGCAATCCTAACGGGTATTGCGGCGAGGAAATGCAAGCAAACAATATGGGTGAGGCGGTAAGACCGAGGCGAGCACACAAAAAACACATAATTAAACAGTACCTTCTTCGGTGAGTACATGGTAAGCAAACCGAACGGGTACTGCGGTGGTCACAGGCAATACAAACGAACGGTTACTTCTGTGAGCACCATGTGCGTATCCAAATGGGCACTGCGGTGAGCAGACGGCTGCATGCTATAATGAAACCTACTGCGGTGAACACAGGCCAAGCAAACCTAACGGGTACTGCGGTGGTCACAGGCAATACAAACGAACGGTTACTTCTGTGAGCACCATGTGCGTATCCAAATGGGCACTGCGGTGAGCAGACGGCTGCATGCTATAATGAAACCTACTGCGGTGAACACAGGCCAAGCAAACCTAACGGGAACTGCGGTGAGCACAACGTCAATGAACAAGGTGGGTAATGCGGTGTGACCAAGGAAGGCAAACCCAACAGAAACTTCGGTGGGTACAGGGGCAAGCAAGTTTTGCGGGTACTGCAGTGGGCTCAAGACAAGCAAACATAACGCGTACTGCCAATCGTAACGGGCATAGCAGTGGGCTCATGGCAGGCACACCTAACGAATATTGTGGTGGTAACAGGAGTTGCATATAACGGTGTAGCCATTTTTTTTTGGTGTGGGGGGAGGGGGTCAAAGGAACCCCTATTAAATTTCAAGAGTTGAATGTTTCTTTTTTAAATCCACGGTGTCTGTTATGCCGAGTTTCACAATTTGGGTGCTCGGCGTGTGTGGTCGGCTCGGTCGTTGTTGTTTAGAAGTGTTTAAATTTGTAAGAAAACAACAACAGGCCATTTGGCTCAGACTGGGTTGTCTTTTTTAATTTAGGTTAAGAAGGATATAGCATTTAACGATGATACTCGAAACAACTCAATCAACACCTGAAGAGAAAGCCCTCGACTCGCGATGTCAACCTGAGATTGTCACAGTTTCATTCCACGTTATACCCATTTTCACCGTGCCGGTGTCAATGCCGAGTACTCTGGCCACTAAGTTTGCTTCTAGAGTAAAAAGGCTGGCTGGGCCGACGTTTTCCTTATCCTCCATCATCTACCACACTTCGATTATGTCACCTCTGACTCTACGCTTCTCTAGTAATTATATGCTACTAAAAAACATGACTAATTTCTGAGGTATAATTCCGACGAAGAGGGAACCAACAGAACTGGAACTCTTCCCTGTTGGAACCCTAATCGTATTTACAAGAGACGAGCACGCATGCATTCAATGAATACATTGCTTTTTGTACGAGCTTTATTTAAAACAAGTCAAGATGTAGAGTGTGGTATTGCCTTGTCACACCAAAATTGCAAGCGTTCAAGACCAGTGAAGCGCTCGGGACATTTCATCAACGCGTAAGGGTCACTAGTGGGCCTTTCTGGTCACCAGTGAAGTGTGTCTAGCACTAAGCTATCTACGATTCACACGCTGTCTCGCTTTTGATACAAACCTAGCTTGTCGCTAATGAAGAAATTGTGCAACGTGTCATTGTTCGTGGACACCGATTTGGAAGAGCCCGTAGCGCTCAATCGTAAGTATTGTGCCCGTTTGGGCTGGTTTGAGTATTACGCAAGTAGTTATTGAATACCTGGCGCTAGTTTCATTATTGATGTGTATTAATGGGATCCGTCGTCACTTGTTTCCACATTTATGTAGTATCGGAGTTTGGTAGAGTGTGTGAGAGTAGGAAGCTATGAGTGAATGGGGTTAAATGTAAAGTATTGAGATGCTCGAGGAATGTCGATTTGAGAAAAAATTAGTGTCCTAAAGGGCGAGCGATTGGAGGAAGTTCAGTGTTTTAAGTATCTGGACTGAACTAGCGAGAACCGAGGTGAGGTTGCGAGTAAGGAAGAGTTTAAAGTGTTGGGTGCACTGAACAGTGTAATGAGCTGTAGGATGCTGGGGATGGAAGCAAAGAGAGGGCTGTATGAGGGTGTAGTCATTCCAATAGTGCTCCACGGATCTGAGACTTGTGAGCTGGGAACAGAAGAGAGAAGAAGGATGAACGTTTTCGAGATGATAAGCTTGAGGAGCATGGCTGTTGTGACGCTGAGAGACAGGATCAATGACGACGTGGTTTGAATTAGAACGGGGATGGTGAAGAAGTCAGAGGACAAAGTTGATTCGCATGTTCTTGGAAAGTTCGGACACATGATGCGAATGGATGAAGGGAGATTGGTAAATAGGGTGATGAAGGCTGGAGGCGAGTAGGCGTAGGCCTAGCGGTAAACCGAAGTTTTGGTAGATGGGTGGTGTGAAGCAGGTGTTAGGAAGGAGAGACTCGTGTGGAGGTAGTGAGGCAGCATGCAATGAATAGGGGTGACTGGGTAATGATTGTGAATGGAGGAGTTTTGACGTTGCCCTGATGTGTTTTCCCGCCCTTGGCATCTCATTGAGAAACGGGAAGGTCGTGGGTGCTGCTGACACCGACCATGGACCGCACTCATGACCCAAAATGTGTGTTGCGAGGATTTTCAGCCGGACCCTTTAGCGCAAAAGGGCAAAGTTGTGTGAGTGAGTGCATGAGAAGAGTGTAAGATGCACCTTGCCGCGGTCAACCCTCTTCCTGGGGCATTCAGCCTAGTGTCTGTTTCTGTATCTACATTCTCCTTAATTTGGGATGTGTCCCTGATGCCTAAAAAAACATCAGTCTTTGGTTAGGGTGTTTGATTCACGAAATATTCAAGCAAAAAGAGCCATCACCAAGCGCAAATAACAGCATGCCAGACACGAATAAGTCATTTGAACGGCCAATAGCAAGCCTAACCGCAGCCCACACGGCGAGGCTGCCTATTAAAGTTCCTCCAAACGTCAATTATTGATGAGGAGTACAAAGTGTTCATAACGTCGGAATTATCTATACATGTTATGTGACGTCATAAGTGATATTTACACTCCGAGGCCAGCTTGTCTCTCTTCATATGCTGTATCGTCTTATTTTCCCATGTTCCAGTTGAGGAAGTTAATCCCTCTAATATCTTCCTGACTCTAAAATATGCTGCCGGCATTTTCTTCTTGCCTGTTTTATCTGAGGACCGCCCCTCAATTTCATGCGATCATGTTGTGCAAGTCAAGAGCCTTTGTTGACATGCAGCGCTTATCGCATTGCCGCAGCTCCTTCAACAAACTCTGGATTTTAAAGGAAAAATTGCAGCCAGAACAGCTCATGCCACCGTTACTAGAGTAGATAATTCCATCAAAGAATGACTTCATGTAGCTAAATGTCGATTCTTTTATTTACCGCAAATGCTGTATGAGCTCTTTGTTAACTTGTTTGTATTTGCGTTGTATTTACATTGTTGTACTTGATATTGAAAGAACAACGAATGGTCATATATTACTAGTAAACCTCTCTTTTACGTGTTAAAATGATAAGAAACTATATATGAACGATCGTAAACAAGCAAGAACATTTCAACAATAGTTCATAAATAAACTAACAGAATATATAATTTGTTCCACGAAAATAGAACACAGTTTAGTTTCGCCATCATATCTTTTTATTAATGTTTGGGCT
>SDVV010037077.1:0-10879 GCA_016164225.1 Gammarus roeselii
GGGTCCTCGAGTCCCGCGGATCCCACGAGTACCTCCTCTCCCTGAGCCACCTCCTCTCAACCAACCTCGATACATATAATAATAATATAAATAAATTCAAAGTTTATCATCATGAAAAAAGGGCAGAGAAAAATAATAGAGCCCAAGCAAGAAGAAATAATAAAGTACTAAAATAAAGTGTTAATGATCTATAAAATGAATAAGCATCCATCCACCCCAAGATGTGGTTGTTGTGGTGTGGCATGGAGATGCTTTGATTTGACGCTCAGTTCCACCAGAGCCTCAACGCGAGTCATTTAGGCTCCCTCATAGGGCTGGATGATCATGGATTCCAGTAGGCTCGCACGCCTCAGTGTGCGAGGAAAAAAAAAAAGACAACGCTTTTAAAGTAAGAATAATTTGAATTTTTTAGCAATGTCAGACGCACGCTGGTGAGCATAAGAAAAACGCTTAGACAAAATGGACCTCCGCTGTCAATCATTTAGAACTTCAGGAGTAATATATACGCACGCTAGTGCGTACAGGTAGCATCGTCGAGACTAGTACAAGGTTTACGGTTATGCGGACGCAACACGACCTAGACCGCCACGCGGTCCAGGTCGGTCACAGTACACTTCATTTATTCTGATAAGATTCAGACGGAACGAATCCTTGCCTCCAATCATTTATAGCTTCAAGTGGTAGTAGTTTGATTTTGTTTTCCACCAGAGTCCCAACGCGAACTTAATGCTGACTCCCCCGTATGGCAATTGAAGAGTAGCCGAGTAGGTGCAGCGTAGATTACGAGTAAGTTCAACGTAGATTCAGAGTAGGTTCAACATAGATTTAGGGTAGGTTCAACGTAAATTTAGAGTAGGTTCAACGTAAATTTAGAGTAGGTTCAACGTAGTGTCAGAGTAGGTTCAACGTAGATTCAAAGTAGGTTCAACGTAGATTTCGAGTAGGTTCAACGTAGATTCAGAGTAGATTTGACGTAGATTCAGAGTAGATTTGACGTAAATTCAGAGTAGATTTAACGTAGATTAGGAGTAGATTTAACGTAGATTCAGAGTAAGTTTAACGAAGATTCAGAGTAGGTTTAACGAAGATTCAGAGTAGGTTTAACGAAGATTCAGAGTAGGTTTAACGAAGATTCAGAGTAGGTTTAACGAAGATTCAGAGTAGGTTTAACGAAGATCCAGAGTAGGTTTAACGAAGATCCAGAGTAGGTTTAACGAAGATTCAGAGTAGGTATAACGTAAATACAGAGTAGGTTTAACGTAGATACAGAGTAGGTTTAACGTAGATACCGAGTAGGTTTAACGTAGATACCGAGTAGGTTTAGCGTAGATTCCGAGTAGGTTTAGTGTAGATTCCGAGTAGGTTTAACGTAGTAGGAGCAGTAACCGCCTGCGCGCTCCACCGGAGCCCAAACCCGAAGTCGTCGCTCGCCACCCTGCAGGGCCCCTGCGGGCGTCTAACGATACATAATTATACAACTGATACAAAATTGATCACCATGAAAAAGGGCACAGATAAATAATAGAGCCCGCGCAATAAGAAATAATAAAATACTATAATAAAGTGTTAATGATCTATAAAATGAATAATCATCCATCCACCCCATGGCACGATTAGCACGTCTTTCGATGGGGACGACAGCTCGTGTCCACGAGATGAGAGAGACGATGGCTGCCGTGGTCCACGACAGTAAGATGTAGCATGGGCAGTGATAGTGACAAAGACTTGTTTGACTACAGAGTTAAACATAAACACGATAGTGACAAAGACTTGTTCGACTACCGAGTTGAACATAAACACGATAGTGACGAAGACTTGTTTGACTACCGAGTTAAACATAAACACGATAGTGGCAAAGACTTGTTTGACTACCGAGTTAAACATGAACACGATAGTGACAAAGACTTGTTTGACTACCGAGTTAAACATAAACACGATAGTGACAAAGACTTGTTCGACTACCGAGTTAAACATAAACACGATAGTGGCAAAGACTTGTTTGACTACCGA
The DNA here is from genome assembly GCA_016164225.1 of Gammarus roeselii. Taxonomy (NCBI): domain Eukaryota; kingdom Metazoa; phylum Arthropoda; class Malacostraca; order Amphipoda; family Gammaridae; genus Gammarus; species Gammarus roeselii. The sequence continues at coordinate 2,011 of SDVV010037077.1, forward strand.
GTTAAACATGAACACGCTTCTTCTGCGAACAGTACTCCAACACATGGATAAATTAATGTTTTTTTTTCGTAAAACCTTCATTCGTACACTAACAGAATCGTTATATTACTATATACAACAAATCTTCATTCTAAAATGGTAAGCTAATATTATCACGTCAAACGTTTACATGGTTAATGTTACGTAGTGTGGTCATCATACATAATTCAGAATGTATATTTAGTTGGTGTAGGAAGCAGAATGGGTCAGGCGTGGGCGTACCAGTGAGGCGACACTATAATGATCACACAGACATTTCTCGAGTTATGCTTTCGAAGAATATGTGTTTGGTATTTGTTATACCTCACGGACTTTGTACGGTCACACTTTGATCAAGTAAACCTTGGAAGGAACGCTTAAGCTAATCTTTATTTCTTATCGGAAGACATAAATTGAATTTTTAACATTACTACGCTGTTAGAAAAAATACAATTGTACTAAAAATGGTTTCAAAAAGGAACTGAAGTGCAGCTGCAAATTAAAATTCCAACAATTTGTACGTCATTAATGAATTTTCTTGATAAAACTTATTTTTTCCTCTTTTATTTACCCTTGCACAGGGAATCTGTATATGTAACAATTTCCTCTATTCGCACATGCAGTCTACTTCTGTTCCAACATTCTATGCAAAACCAAGATAATAATTCAAATATAGAAGCGAGCAGGCGAATAAAATTAATTTAAGATTCACTATCCAATAATTCCATGAATCCGAAATTCGTAATGTGCGATACATCATTCAAGAAAAGGTTCAATAGCACAGTCGTGATCCCACAATCTACAGGCGATAAGCCGTGACCTTTATGACTCGAAAGTTTAGGAACCTGTGTTCGATTTCACCTTATTCAAAATTTGTCTCCACTAACCCGGCCAAATCCATGATCGGAGTCACTTACTATGATTACTTGAGATTAGATACCATTTGCAATAAAAAAATATGGCGAGATAAAAATATGTCCTAAAGTATTACAAATAGAAACCACAGAAACGCTGAAACTCATATACATATATACTGCGGACTTCAAATAAATACACGGTGTCGTCTACAGAAGTGCGTCTGAGCTCTCATTATCAGACTTTTCTGTAAGAAACAACAACATTGTTTATCGGTAGTGTAGATACAAGATTTAAGACTAGAGGGTCACCTCCACCGGAGCCCCCAGCTCCCCCGCAGGGCACTCATCAGTGTAGAACATGAGGGTAAATACGAACCTTGTAGAATCCGTGCACTTTTATCAGCTTCCACGAGCGGTTTCAGCACAAATTCAGCAGTCGGCCAATGCACTGAAATTTTAAGGCTGCATTACATATTTCCATGGCTGTGGCTCAGAAAAAAATGAGGCTGTGTATAAGCGGTTGGATACTTTTGAGCAAAGCCTAACATAAATATCTTACTTTGCCAGGAACCTCAACATCAAACGAATCGAGATCAAATATGTGTAGCTATGTGATAAATAGGGACATGGAAAATACGATTAAATATTGGAACGGTATCATTTCAAATCCCGATTAACATCGCACGCTAGGTCACCAAAGATGTAAGGAAATGTGTGGTATGCAAGAGTATGTGTACCAAATCCTGCTAATGATCCGGCATATAGATGGCAATAAGATAGATACATAATAACATCATAGAGCATCTGTTTGTGGGAGGGGCTCCACTCGTCACGTGGCGATTTGGAGAAACGAGTTTATAATTTCATAACCCAGATTTTAGCATTCGTGAGGAATGTGTTTTTTTTGTGGTAGCGCCGGGGACGCGCTAACAGTCGTGCGTGACGATTGGAACGGTGTGGTTCCCAGTCTTGCGTGGCAATGTGGACGGTGTGGTTCCCAGTCGTGTTTCGATGTGGATGGTGTGGTTCCCAGTCGTGCGTGACAATGTGGACGGTGTGGTTCCCAGTCGTGCGTGACAATGTGGACGGTGTGGTTCCCAGTCGTGCGTGACAATGTGGACGGTGTGGTTCCCAGTCGTGCGTGACAATTTGGACAGTGTGGTTCCCAGTCGTGCGTGACAATGTGAACAGTGTGGTTCCCAGTCGTGTTTCGATGTGGATGGTGTGGTTCCCAGTCGTGCGTGGCAATGTGGATGGTGTGGTTCCCAGTCGTGCGTGACAATGTGGATGGTCTGGTTCCCAGTCGTTGCGTGACGTTGTGGATGGTGTGGTTCCCAGTCGTTGCGTGACGATGTGGATGGCGTGGTTCCCAGTCGTTGCGTGACGATGTGGATGACGTGGTTCCCAGTCGTTGCGTGACGATGTGGATGACGTGGTTCCCAGTCGTTGCGTGACGATGTGAATGGTGTGGTTCCCAGTCGTTGCGTGACGATGTGGATGGTGTGATTCCCAGTCGTTGCGTGACGATGTAGATGGTGTGGTTCCCAGTCGTTGCGTGACGATGTAGATGGTGTGGTTCCCAGTCGTTGCGTGACGATGTGGATGGTGTGGTTCCCAGTCGTTGCGTGACGATGTAGATGGTGTGATTCCCAGTCGTTGCGTGACGATGTGGATGGTGTGATTCCCAGTTGTTGCGTGACGATGTAGATGTTGTGATTCCCAGTCATTACGTGACGATGGAATTCCTCCCTCTTTTGAGTTCGTGCATAATGTTGCAAATTAAATTGTACAATTTAGTCGGAGGGAATATAGACTACGGTCGCAATAAAAAATATAGGACCATGATAGGAATGGGTTCATTATTTGTGAGCTCTGATTGATGAACTAAAGAAAGATACTAGTTGATGGAAAATGTTCACGCCAAGAAAAAAATATTAATAGTGAATCCCTGTGAACACTTTACGTAGAACCGTTCATTTTAACCACCAAACTACAATTTGGCACGAAAAATCACATTAAATTTCGAAGTTGAGCACACTCATCTGCATGATTCACTATACGATTTCCTAGAATCGATAACATATCAGCATTAAATAATAAACATGAGCGGACCAAGGACACAACCCTGTGGGACACCCGAGACAACATCCAATAAAACACTCCTCCTTCTCTCGTCCATCTTGCTTGGCTGTATCAAAGTATATTAGAGGAAAAAGTAGCCGCAGAGTGATGCCCTGAAAAGGTAGCAGCAGGGAGAAGGTAGCCGCAGAGTGCTATGACCAACAAGGGGGTAGCAGCAGGGAGGAGTTAAAACTCTCTTGCTGATGTCATAGGCGCAGTGGGAACGTTATGCTCCTACCACTACGGCTACCTTCGTGTAAGAGAAAAAGTGAACACGTACTTTAGGGTTCTCACAACATGATGTCTTGTTGCATATAGCACAGTGTTGTAGCTCAGGTTTGATCGTAATTATGGGTTGTGTTTCTGAAACATATTCCAAAACTAATTTGAACATTATTTGGTATACAATACAATAAACAGTCACAATAGTACGATAAATTATTTTTGTGCGTTGGCAATACTATACTGCCGGGAGGAAAGCATCATAAACGCATAATGGAAGCCAAAAACCTATACATTGTAATGGCAATATAAGTTTAGGATGAAATGAGCGGGAACCAAATTTGACAGATCAGATTATATTGTTTGAACAGCTTCTCAAAAAACATCAAACATCGACAATGCAGGCGACGAACAATATGTGGATTGATTCTGAATTAGGTTTGCAAATTTAGTTAAATGTTATAGAGAGAAATTGTTTACAGTATATTAATGCTACAACGAGAAGATGAACATCTTTGTCTAAAGATATCGAGCTTCCAATAATTCAGGAAGGTTCAAGAATTTTTTTTTATTACACTGTCATTTCAAGTCTAATTTGTTAGAGCATGACATTGTAGGGCCTTCGTGGCTCGACATAGGCTGCAATGGCAGAGCAGGCTGCAATGGCAGAGCAGGCTGCAATGGTAGAGCAGGCTGCAATGGCAGAGCAGGCTGCAATGAGAGAGCAGGCTGCAATGGCAGAGCAGCCACATGACATTGTAGGGCCTTCGTGGCTCGACATAGGCTGCAATGACAGAGCAGGCTGCAATGGCAGAGCAGCCACATGACATTGTAGGGCCTTCGTGGCTCGACATAGGCTGCAATGACAGAGCAGGCTGCAATGGCAGAGCAGGCTGCAATGGCAGAGCAGCTACGGTCACACGGGCAGATGCGAGGACAGGAATAGACTGTCCTAAGGCCCATCACACTAAACAGAGAGGAGCCACAGAAGCGGACGACTTATGTGCGCTATCAATGACGTCAGAGAAGTGTGGAGACCATCAATTCAAAGTGTTCGCTGCTTTTCAGATCATCAAGTTTGAGAATCAACTGCCCAGGCAGGTAGGCATGTATTGTAGGTATGTTATTTAAAGTGTTGGGCGACGAGAGCTACAAGCATGTTACAGGGCTAGTCAGTCGCATGACAAATTGCACAAGAAGGGTCGAGAGTTATTTCCGGTGTTGTCAGGTGTCAGGCTCCTCAAAGGTCCACAGGTGTGCATTATACGTCTTGCGAGAGTTTTTCTAGTCTTCGGAAACATCAAGCTCGAAGCTCGACCTAAATGCTACGGACCTAAAACATTTGGCACAGGGCTTGGTAGACGTGAGCATCGCCAAGGTAAGAGGGGACATGACACCAGCTACAGCACGAGAGGACTTGGCACAGACGGCAAGACACTATTAATACGGCAACCACGAGGTGATTTTGCAGACGGTGTACGATGCGACACATCATGCAGGGAGAAAAGTCTGTCAGAGCAGACGCGAGGGCTCATGTGATGCTACCCTGACAAAAATCGAGGCAGGGAGAAAAATCTGTCAGAGCACATACACGGGTTTATGTGGCGATTATACCCTGACAGAAATCACGGGTGGGTTCAGGGGCACTGCAGGCAGGGGGTTAAGTCTGCCACACCAGACACGAGGATTCATGTGATGTAACCATGACAGAAATCAAGGGTGGGTTCAGGGGCACTGCAGGCAGGGGGTTAAGTCTGCTACACCAGACACGAGGATTCATGTGATGTGTTATGATCAGCCTCCGCTAGCACTTTTTTTTTTGAACAATGTCTACCCAAACATTACAATAAAACTTGAGTTTGTGTCTACCCGAGAAACAGTGTAGGCCTTAGGCCTGTTAACCCTAGCTCAAGTTACACAATGAAATCCCTTGCCTTGCATATTTTCCTATTCCCTCTTGAAAGGGTTTCTTTTAGCAAACGGCAGCAGTCAGTTTCCATATTACATTACATGACCAGGAGACGTTGACTAGTCTAAGTCATTTGACATCCTGGTAAACTCGACGATTCAGCATGTGTGGCCTAGATCCAATAACACAGAGGGGGGAGTGTTAAGCTCAGGTTAACCCTACAATTAACAGACAGATGGGAGGAGCCAATAAAATTCGTTAACGGCTTAAATTGGTGTCTATGCCAATGAGAGTCAAGGAACTAGAAGAACACGCCCCCTCAGACCGACCGAACGGTAGATTGCTGCTCCTATTGAAGGATCTCAGCATTTACATAAACAGTGCCCTCCCATATTATTATAGGAGTGCAGAGGTAAATTGTGTGGGACCCCACATTTCATAACAGAGCAGCTCGGGTAGAGGGTGGTTCGCTGCGCTCCCTTTTTTGCTACACTGCTCATTTTTGCTGTTCATTTACACTTTTGTTCCGTTGTGTCTGTTTATATCAGAATCATTGATCGTGCTCGATTGAGAGTTAACCTGTTACTTTGTTTCAATTCAAAATAATATTATAAAATTACTTGTTATCATTTGGAACTTTCGCACCTTTTAACGTATTTGAACAATCGTAATTAAAACTTATAACAATGCTACCATGACAGAAATGAAGGATGGGTTCAGGGGCACTGCAGGCAGGGAGGAAAGTCTCCAACACCAGAAACTTGGGTTCATGTCATGCTACCCTGACATAAATCAAGGGTGAGTTCACGTCGGACAGCCTTCGAGAGCGTGTTGGCATAGAATATACTAAATGCACAAGGTCAATAAGTTATCCCTATACCAAAACGACTAAATTAGTCCGCGCAAGAACATGCGTGAATACAGTAAGAGTAACCAAGAAACGGGACAACAGTATCTGAAGTTAGAAACACGCGTGCCTATACATGGACATGGATACCCTACATGTACCCCTTCTATGTGAGTACATGTACTTAGAAATATCATAAGGGAGCAAAGTCCAGCGCCACCTATTGGCCAACAAAGACAAGTACTAGGGATGAGTCAGTATCTGACATTTGACCGATGCCAGATTTAATTCTCATACCTATACCGCCAATGCCAGACTTGTTTTAGGTGGGTATACAAATTATTTAGTAACCTAATTTACACTTTGATTGCTTCAGAAAATGGTCAAATTGACGTACTTTATTATAGTTAAATAATTACGAGACGAACAATGGTTATGAAAGGTAAATGGTAGCAATAAAATATCCACCGGACACCCCGGACCATCTCAACAAACAAATAGCAAATGTATTTTATTTCTGATATAATTGGACTCTTAAAGGCTTGCAACTAATTGAATTAAATAAATCGCCCTTCTCAGCCGTTCCCTACTTCTGCTATTGAACATCGTTGTATATCATTGAAGCTATTGTTAACAAAATGTGTAATTAGGAAACATTATCACAAAACCCTGAATGAAGTTCACTGAACTGTACCAGGAGAGGCTAGATCACGAAAAGCACATTATCACAAAACCCTGAATGAAGTTCACTGAACTGTACCAGGAGAGGCTAGATCACGAAAAGCACATTATCACAAAACCCTGAATGAAGTTCACTGAACTGTACCAGGAGAGGCTAGATCACGAAAAGCACATTATCACAAAACCCTGAATGAAGTTCACTGAACTGTACCAGGAGAGGCTAGATCACGAAAAGCACATTATCACAAAACCCTGAATGAAGTTCACTGAACTGTACCAGGAGAGGCTAGATCACGAAAAGCACATTATCACAAAACCCTGAATGAAGTTCACTGAACTGTACCAGGAGAGGCTAGATCACGAAAAGCACATTATCACAAAACCCTGAATGAAGTTCACTGAACTGTACCAGGAGAGGCTAGATCACGAAAAGCACATTATCACAAAACCCTGAATGAAGTTCACTGAACTGTACCAGGAGAGGCTAGATCACGAAAAGCACATTATCACAAAACCCTGAATGAAGTTCACTGAACTGTACCAGGAGAGGCTAGATCACGAAAAGCACATTATCACAAAACCCTGAATGAAGTTCACTGAACTGTACCAGGAGAGGCTAGATCACGAAAAGCATTACAATATTCATCAATTGTGCGTGCAAGAGTTCTCCCTTCCTATCCATGAACGTGCGATCATTTCATGGTTTATTATAAGGCAGGATTTATTCAAGTGTCGACAAAATATCGACACTTTTGCAGAAGTCGATACCTCAAACTGGACGATACCAATGCATGGGCGCATCATTAAAACTGTCAGGCGATTCCTTCGTCTGCTATGTTCCTGAATTGCAGATCAGCGTTGGCCATGACATATTGGCCTACTTCGATTGAAAGTTGGATAAAATTGTTCAACATGAATATGATCGACTATTTTACTTCCTGTAGCGCTGGCCGACGATACGCCAACTGTACTTCAACAGTTTAATTGTGTCGCTGTACAGTCCAGAGCATTACGCTTCACCAAAACTTTTCACTTCCATTAAGTCCTATTCCAACTTGAAGCTGGTTTGTATATGACCTTACCCTGCAATGTTGGCAGATGCCTTCTCTACGTACCATGTATTACCCAAAAGTATCACTTCCATCATAAATACATATTTTTGTGTTTTCGAAGCTCCTAGACGTCACTCAACTACTGATGCTTCTTCGGTGAGAGCTCTTTGAAAAAAATAAAACCCGGTGTCGAGAGAAACACAGCTGGAGAACACCTTCACTACTACGTCCATCCTACAAAAACAGTTACCTTAAGTTTGTGGGTTGGCCGTATTCTATACACTAGGCAGCACGTGGAGCAGGAGTGGTTTTAGCAACGTCGAGAGAGGGAGAGATCCAGCAGGTGACTGATAGTGTGCACACGGTGGTACCCTGGGCACTTCGCCATCTGATGACCTGTCGTGGTCAAGGATCACAACGGCGTGCACTCGGCGCTTGACTGGGGCACTTCAAAAGCTGATCGCCTGATCGTGGTCAAGAATCACGCCATACACCTATCAGGGTCAAGAATCACGCCATACACCTATCATCAATCTATTTCGCTCCTATCTGGATGGAGCGATTGGGAGGATGCTCTTGTTTGGTGTATCAGCCTATCTATCAAGAACCAATCTTGATGCAGCAGTGATTGAGATGACCAAGAGTGGTATCCGGAGATTGCACGATCACAGCGACCCACCTTGCAGGGACGATGCCGCAGGATCGTCGTCCTGGGGTCGTAGTATCAGTGTTCGGGGGTTGCATGCAGGACCAGTATCCTGGGGTTGCAGAACTAGTATCCCGGAGTTGCTGTGTCAGCGTTCGGGGGCTGCAGTATCAGTGTCCGGGGGTTGCGGTATCAGTAACTGGGAGCCAGGATCAGTATTCGGTGGGTGTAGTATCAGTTTTGAGGCTTGCAGCATCTGTGTCCGGGTGTTGCAGTATCAGTGTCCGGGTGTTGCAGTATCAGTGTCAGGGTGTTGCAGTATCTGTGTCAGGGTGTTGCAGTATCAGTGTCCGGGTGTTGCAGTATCTGTGTCCGGGTGTTGCTGTATCAGTGTCCGGGTGTTGCTGTATCAGTGTCCGGGTGTTGCAGTATCAGTGTCCGGGTGTTGCAGTATCAGTGTCCGGGTGTTGCAGTATCAGTGTCCGGGTGTTGCAGTATCAGTGTCCGGGTGTTGCA
>SDVV010037078.1:0-10879 GCA_016164225.1 Gammarus roeselii
TGAGTATGCATCCTGCGTTTGGAACACTGGATATTGTGGGGACTCCAGGCTGCTGGAGTCTGTCCAGAGGAGATGGACTAAAAATATTGATGGACTTTCTGGCATGGACTACGGTGATCGTTTGAGGAGCCTGGATTTGTTTTCCATCAAGGGTCGACTTCTTAGGGCAGACCTGATCAAATATTGGAAAATTTTGCATGGAAACTCAGAGGATTTGCTAGCTATGTTTTCTTTGGCTCCGAGAGTTGGTACTAGAGGTCATGGGTTGAAGTTGGCGTTTCCTCATCGATCATCTGATGTCCGCAGTAGGTCCTTCAGTGTGAGATGTGTTGGTGTCTGGAATGGCTTGCCTGCTGACATAGTGCAGTTGACAGATATTACTCGCTATAAGCAAGCCCTTGCTGATCTTATGTACAAGGAATTTTTAGATTTTGACTAGGCTGATGAAGTTTAATTTATTTGTAGGGATGTGTGTGTAAGCATGTATGTAATTTTTTTGTTTTTTCTTCAGTCTATCTGTATATGTGTGTATATATGAATGTGTATGTTTTATATTGTGACCAACAGAACTGCAGTATGATCAGTTGCCTGAAGCACAAATTTCCAGTTTTTTCCGCCCCATTGTTTTGTGTGGGTGTGGGGTGGTCTTGGGGCAACCAAGGTGAGAAACCAAGGTGAGAAACATCTTTTCCATTTACCTTTCCCTCACAGACCTGTCCCATTGCAAAAATTTGATCGGCACACCCTTTACCACTCCCAAAGCCACATTGTTCCTCTCCAATTGTGCAATCCATACATTCTCTAATCCTTTTGATTAGCACTCTTCCATATATCTTTCTGACCACACACAACAATCTGATACCTCTTGAGTTGCAGCTTTCATTTTTATCTCCTTTGCCCTTATACAGCAGGACATTGCAGGCGCTTTGCCACTCAATCGGTATCACGCCCTCTACAAAACACATGTCCAGTAGCCTCACCAATCATTTGGCAATCGTCATCGAAACCAAGGGCTTTCCCTGCTTTCATCACCTCCACTGCCTCCTGCACCTCTTCCTTAGTAATGTCCGCAACAAGTCTTTCTCCAAAAACCGGCATCCGCGCATCACCACCCACAGCAACAATGCCAGCCTCTCTGTCACTATCGACATTTAACAATTCATCAAAATACTATGACCATCTTTTCCCAACAACGCCACTTTCCGTCAACAACTGGCAGTTTTCATCTTTCACCACCTCCTTCTTTCTGGTCTCTCCCTTTCACGCCCTCTTAACCTTTTTCCAGAATATCTTTTTGTTTTCCTCAAAATTATGCTACAACAGTCTGCCCCACCTGGCATCAGCGTCCCTTTTGGCTCTCCTCACCACTCGCTTTACCTCCTTCCTCTTCTCCTTATACTTGTTGTAGACCACCACCGACTTTGCCTGCAACTAAAGCTCTTCTCTTCTGCGCCACCGCCAGTTTGACTTCCTCGTTCCACCACTCGCAGCTCTTCCGTCTTCACCCGCTTACACGTCGCACACCTCACACATTTTTCGAACGTCTCAACAAAGCATCTCTGAATGTCTTCCATTCTTCCTCCACATCTAGCAGGTCCTGCCCTCTCACGTTGTCAAAATCCTCCATCAACGCCCGCTGGAACTCCTCCGCTCTGCTTTTATCATTTAGCTCACTCACTTTCACTACCTCTCTTCCTCCTCCCACTCTTTTGTTCCCCTTCCACCTATGCTCCACTCTTAATCTTCCTTCCAACAGCAGATGGTCAGATGCTTCTCCATCCTCTTCTCTCAACACCCGCACATCCAACACCCTACCCTCCCCACCACTCTCCTCGAAATCAGCAGAAAATCCATCAGCGCTCTCTCCACCACTGCACCATTCGCCATCCTTACTCATGTGTACTTGTGGATATCTCGCTTCTTGAACAGGCTGTTTCCGACGGCCAGCTCCTGCTCCGTGCATAAACCTATGAGGTTTTCTCCACTGTCATTCCTACCAGGAACGCCATACTTCCCTATCACATTATCCACTACCGCATCTCACACTCTCGCATCAAGGTAGCCCAGTACAATGCATCTAAAAAGCAAATGCATCTACAAAGAATTCACTCGTTTCAAGTCAACTGTCAATTAATTCTCCAGATAGTAGACGAAGTTGCCCCACAGATAAACCCTCAGTCTTCTTTGTATGTATGGCTGAAAAGCTCTTGTCAAATTCAACTAATCTATGAGCTGCTGCTCAATGCTCACACTAGCATTGTTACGGTAGTGCTGATTTAGCTCTTTAACAATGCTCACGGCCTCGAAACATAATCGACAACCTTCCCAAGTAAGGCCTTTTGTTTCTTGTATTCATACATAGCCCATGTTATCTCCAGACACATCTGACGAGATTTGAGTACAAGGAAACTGGAAGGTGACATAACTTATTATGAATGGAATGTATTGTAGTAGGATATTACAGCATAAGGTAAATGAGACGTCCAATCTTGGCCCTCTTGTGCCAAACTTCTAAGGTGCCCTCTAATGGTTCTATTTGCTCACTCACACACAATTACTGTACGAATCTCTTACCTTTGCAGCCAGTTGATAAGAAGTGGTCAACTGATGAGGAACACCCACACCATTGAGAAATTCAGCTAACCCCTCCAAAGCAAACTCCGATACAGGATAGGTTGACTATTTCGAAGGCACTTTTTTCAAATGGGAAAAAACATGAAATTTAAGGGTGTCGACAATGATGGTGACACTTTTTTTATAATTATTGTGGACAACTGAGAACCATTTCGAGTAGTGGCATCTTAATTTATAGTTCACACCTCTCGTGCCTATTCGTTCTGGCTCCCAGTGGACTGTTTTGGCTCTCGTCAGAGAGAGATTGGAAGCATGAGTAGCTACAAGCCTGTCAGGAGTGTGGTGGACCGTAATCCCGCCATTGATCATGAGAGGCTACACACGTGTAAAGAGCAGGATAGACCCTACATAAAAAGTCCAGTGATTCTTTAAGAAAATAACTGATCAATTTGCTAAACAGGTCTAATGATCATGATTTCTCATCCACTCGTAGGAGCCATAGTGTAGCATGCGCTTCTGTTTTTTCTTCGAATGAATCTTGAAGAGGAAACATTACAAAGACGTATTTACTAGAGAATCTTGATAACATTCGTCGAACGTAGTTTTCGACCGATTTAGACCTTCGTGTCTTTTCATCTTACTTGAAACATTAAAGTTTCTTGACAGTCCCCAAGTTTTTGTTTTGACTAAAAATTTTGGCTGCCTTCTCTTAATGCCGGCTAGGTACAGTTTGGCGTAACCTGCCCACCCGGCGGTCTAGTCCGACTGAACCCCCAAACCCCCTCTATCTATATACGCAAGCTCTATCCTGACCCATCATTCATTCGACGCTGCTGTTTCGTCAGACGCACAACGGCACTGACCTGCTTACAGCATCCCGCCGCACTAGGTCCATAACACCTCCTCACCTGTTTCATAGGTAAGATTTGCTACGGGGCGGCCCATCTGGGCAGTGGATTAGTGCTCCGCTGCCCCTAGAGCCACAGATGGGGTCGGCAAATTGCCAACCATACTGAATTTGCTGTCTCAGTGAGCCCAAATTTTGCCGACACACAAATTTGTTGACACACAACTTTGTCGACACATTTGTTGACAATTTTTTTTTTGCCGACCCCAATTTGGTCTACACACGCAAATTTGTTGACACTAATTTGTCGACACAGATATTTGTTGACACGCAAAATTTGTCGATGCATAAATTTTTAACAAATTTTGCCGACACAAACGTGTCGACATGCAAAATTTGTCTACACAAAACTTTTTGTCGACACGAAAATTGTGTGTTTTTGTGAGTGGCAGCGTGAGCACCACAGTTGATGCGACAAGTTGTGTTACTCAGGGCTCTGTCCTTAAACCACTGCTGTTCTAGATCTAGAATAGAATGAAATACTGACAAGAGTGTTTTGCTGCTCTTCTATAAGAGGTCACATTGATATTGATGCTCTGGTTTCAGTTGACAAGTACTACTCCTGCAGGGTAACGCATTGGACTGGGGCACTGTCCCTAAAGATTTTGGTGCCAGTGTGGATACAAGTCTCAGATTCCAGCATCATATTTGTATGGTGGCTGCAAAGACTTGCAGAGAGATAAACCATTTGTTGAACTCAACTGGTATGAAGTCCCTGGAGTTTATGCTGTCCATAAATGTTGCTCATATTCGCCCACTAATTGAGTATGCATCCTGTGTATGGAACACCAGATATTGTAGGGACTGTAGGCTGCTTGAATCAATTCAGGTAAGAAGGACCAGAAATATTGATAGGCTATCTGATAGGGACTACGGTTATTGAATGAGGAGTCTGGATTTTTTTCCTGCTGAAAGTTGCTTTCTGAAGGCAACCTGGTATAACAACGGAAAAATTTGCGTGATGAATCGGATGATTTGCCAACTAGCTATGTTTTTATTTATTCCCAGAGCTGATACTTGGGGTCATTTTCTAAGTCGTGTAGATCCTTCAGTGTGAGATGTCTTGGTGTGTGGAATGACTTGCCTGCTAGGATGGTGCAGTTGACGGATATCATTCGCTATAAGCAAGCCCTTGCTGCCTTATTGATTCAGTTGATTGAAGGTATACGTGTCCACCATGTCAGTTGATTGAAGGTGGTGTGTCCACCATTAAGTATGCTGCCTATTGATGTTCTCCTGTCTTGTTGGTTACACCTGTACTGTATTCAATGGTATGTAATAGCACGTCCTTCATCTTCCAGAAGATGAGGAAAGTGGACGCAGGCCTAGAGGTATACTGGAGTTTGGGTGGATGGATGACGTGAAGCAGGCTTTAGGGACAGGCTTCAGTGTGAAGAAAGCATGAAAGCATGCAATAAGTTGGCGTTCATGGAGAATACTTTCCTTCCCTAGGCATCTGTTAGGTTCGCGGGTCGCACGGAGTCACGGCCCAACCGGGGGGGGGGGGTGAACATCCTTATTTCCCTTCAGATTCCCCTCTTCTTCACTCTTCACTATCTCCTTTTCTCCCCCATCCTGATTCGCTTAACTTTTATTTACCTTATTTGCATCTTATGTTTAGTTCAAATTTCCTCTAACTTGTCTCAGACTCATTCTTAACAACTCTCATAATAGTCGTTGCACACATACACACGCACGCACACGCACACTCAATCATACACATACCGGTTGTAACTATTCTTCCTTCGGGTGGCAAATAACGGCCAAGTTGCGCTCTTTCATGCAAACTTTTTCTACGACTATTCTTTCTTCTTCTTTCCCTTTTTGCTTTTCTCATGTGTGAAATTCCCTACACCTAGTGTAGATCTGATGCATGGGATCCCCGTTTTCTGTCACTTCTTCATTTTCCTCCTCAGCATGTGTTGAAGCGCGTAGCCCGGCACTTTAAGGACTACTGCGGATCCTTGGGGCTCTGAAGCAAGTTAGGTAGTGTGATATTCCTCCTTACCGCCATCCGGGGAGTGCTAGGACCATAGGGCCTCAGCACCTTAGACGTTCCTGTACCTCCTGTGGCACCCGTACATACCATAGACGTTCGCCGCGTAAAGGACTTCAACTTAACGCAGCAGTAAACCTTAACTTGAACATTGAAAAAGAAGAAAAACAACGACTTACTTGATGCAGCACGGTTTGTTGGATTGACATTCGGCGCCAGAAGGACGATGACTCCAGCGCGCTAAAAAGCCTCGTCACTGTAATCTAATCAAAATTAAGTATTATCTACCTAGGTTTCTCTTGAAGTAACTAAATTTATTATGTGAGTATTCCAATAATTTTGTTAAGTAAATAAGGACTAATTTCTAAAATATAGCTACTTTTTATTTTTATTCATTAAATATGATTTTACTTGGCATGTAGTTACGCTTATGTCACTAGTCAGTGTCCCAATGAACAATCGTGACCAGTTCATGATTTTACAAGTTGGCCCAATTCAATCCCAACCGCATACCTGCATCTGGGTCTCTTTGGTGCTAGAGGTCGAAATGGCAATGAGCAATCTCGAAATGCTCTGCATGCATGACCCAAGGAACACAGTTCTATACTCACTAACTCCTGTGGGCATAACACGGCTCAGCAAAGGACATTCAGCGGGATGTCTGGCAATTAGGTTGATTATTTCCGGAGTGTTTGACTCTGGGAATACACCTGCAAGGCTTGGTGGTGAGGCGTGTTAACCACTCTGTTCACCCATTCATTCCATTAACAAGAACAAGCGAGGGAGAGAGCAGAAAAAATAATTAATGAAATAACAGGCATCTGCAAAAACAAGCAGTAAGCAACTAAATAAACATAGGCTAATAATTTAGCAGGATGGGCAAGTTATTCTATGAAGTTACCAAGATGAAAAATAAGTGCGAAGTTAAATTTATAGAATCAGGCTAACAAAACAAAGCTGTTGAAATGAAAACACTACTGATCAGTAGGCATGCACTACTAAAGTTATACTAATTTTTATAAAATGATATAGCTAGCAGAAATTCTCAGCATCTCCTCTTTAGAATATTGGAGTATCTGTATGGGCTTGAAATGGAGTATCGGTCTAGACCTAAATTTTGGTGTTGGTACGTCTTTAAAATAAATTATGCTGTATTTCTTGATGATTCCACTGTGGCTGTCATTGTCTACTTAACATGTTCTGCATTACCAAAATTCAGTAACTTTACCAAACATGCAAGAAATTACCCATTCAACGTGGGCTTCCTTGAAAACTGTAACAATCTGTTGAAAGATTTTGGTAACAACGAATGTGTCTTTTATTTTGTTGCGTAGATCTGTGGATAAATGCTTTGTGCTACGCTGATCATCACTGGATTACATTGAAGGTCATCTTCTTGTTCAATCTATCTCGTGATCCGTTGGCTAAGACCTGCTATCAAGGTAGGTCATAATCGCCTGCCCCAGTTACTAAGTCTGACAGTTGACATAAAAATCATCCTTCTTCATGGGGCCCTTTTCTCCAACAGTGGCACAGCAGAGGAGCTGTTCGCTAGCGCAGGCGAGAGTGTGACTGAGGCTGTGGTGCTGGTGGATGATGCCAACAGCACCAAGGCGCGAGAGACGCTCATGGACCTCGGTTTCTTTAAAGAGGTATAGTGTCTACCTGAAGCCGAATCAAATTCAAAGACTGACCTTATCTTAGTGCATCACTAACTGCTGCTTTAGCGTTCTGTGCTAGAAGAGTAATGACTATTTTGAGCTAGAAATCTCTCGCTGTAATTTAATCTATTGAGGAGGTGTTGCACTAGGCAGTGTTTGTAGCCTGGCAATGGCAGCCATATGCAGTGGTCTTATATCAATTTTTAATATTATGTAGCTACAAGGTGGCCCAAGAGTCACTTCACAGTTATAAACATTTATTATAAAAGAACTGTTAGGGTTAGGTTAATCAAATAAAGTACAAATAAAAGAGGAAATTCCAAAGTTTTGAATTGTATGTGCTACAGCTATGAGGTATATATCAGAGTTTCGTATTAAATTATCACCCAACCCAAGATGACGATTTACAGCAAGGAACAAACAGCAAAAATAGTGGAATGCTACTTCAAACATTATGAATCGTTAATTCACGTACAGAGGGAGTTTACAAGACTATTTTATCAACAAAGCCCATCCAGACATTGCATTATTGCAATGGTTTTAAAATTTAGAGAAACAGGATCAACAACTGACAGAACACGCATCGGAGGATCGAGGTCGATAAGAAATGAAACAACAATTCAGCGTGTTGCTGCAAGTGTAACAGAAGATGACCAAACTTCAACCCGGAAACGTGCCACGCAGTTGGGCTCTCAAGAAGTTCATTGCAACGTATCTTAAAAAATGATCTGAAAATGTTTCCATATAAAGTTCTAGTGGCGCAACACTTACAGATTACCAGAAAAGAAAGGAATTTGCATTTACATTTTTGAGGCTAACAAACGATGAAGCATTTCTCTCACATCTTATCATGTCGGATGAGGCCCATTTTCATATGGGTGGATATGTCAATAAACAAAATTATCGATTCTGGGGAGTTGAAAACCCAATGATCATTCACACGCAATCAAGCCATCCACAGAAGGTTACGGTTTGGTGTGGCATAACTAATAAAAGAATTCTTGGCCTGTACTTTTTTGAGGGTGTGAACGGTGCAGCTGCTATCGTTAATGGAGAGAACTATCGAAAAATGATCGAGGAATATTTATTGCCGACAATGGAAGATTTGAATATGCAGAACTTCTGGTTCCAGCAAGATGGTGCCATGGCACACACGGCAAGGGACACCATGGCATTGCTGAGAGCTGCTTTCCCTGAGCGTTTAATTTCTCGCTTTGGTGGTGTTCCATGGCCACCACGATCGCCGGATTTAACCTCCCCTGATTTCTTTCTTTGGGGCTACCTGAAAGAAAAAATGTATCGTAATAGGCCTAATACTCTCCAGGATCTAAAAAATAACATTATCGAAGAAATTAACACGATAAATGCTTTCGTTTTAGGATCTGTAAGTCAAAATATAGTGCAAAGAATGCGTATTTGTTACAATAATGATGGAAAACATTTGAAAGATGTCATATTTAAACAATAAAACTTTAGAATTTCTCTTTTATTTGTAGTTTAATTGATTTACCCAACTCAAACTGTTCTTTTATAATAAATGTTTATAACTGTAAAGTGGCTCTTGGGCCACCCTGTACAATGTTCATCACAGCAACCATTGTTACATTTCAGTTTGCAGTATGTCAACTAATTGCTTACACTATTTTGTAGATAAAGATAGCTTTTTCACTGAAATTCGAAAATGTGCTGTCTGTTTGGGATTGAAAAAATGAATTATACTGGATGAGACGTGGGGGTCACGATAGGAAGAGAGAAGAAGGTTGAATGTTTTGAAAATGAGATTGTCGAGATGCATATCCCGAGTGACACTGAATGAATCAATAGTGACCTTATTCGAATTCGAGCAAGGATGGTGAGGAATTTTGGAGGACAGAGTAGAATCACGTGCTTTGAGGTGGTTCGGCACGTGGTGATGATGGTAGATTGGTGGGAGGCAGTGTGAGCGTGCAATGGATTGGCATGAATAAGGATGGATGACTATGGACGCGGCCCTACTGCGTTTTTCTGCCCTGTGTGTTTGGTTGATGAACTGGATGAACAGCTGGAGAAGAGTCGGATATTATACGCAGCAGGGGTAAACCAGTGAAAGTTGTTGGGTCCTGCTGCTGAATCTGATCTCACTCCTGACCTGAGATGAGTAAGGCGGGTCCTAGCCATAGTCTTTGGCGCTACAGAGCTATGTTTTGCCTTGTGTGCAAAAGCATGAGAGGAGTGTGAGGTGCGTCTTTTCGTGTCTAGCCGTCAGCCATATCCCTTCTGGTGGATTCAGCCTTGCGCCTGTATCGATATCAATTCATTTGTTCAGTTTCAGATGTAAAAAAAATGTTTGAAATTTAAGTTTTTATTGTTATTATGCACTATAGGTGAATTGTTCTCATTTCCTTTCCTCACATCTTATCTTGCATCTACCAGGTGGTGGTGGCTCGTTGGATGGCACCAGGTACCTCTTTCTTGCGGTCCTTGCCCAGCCCTTCGTCCCTCCCCGCCCTTATCCTACTCGACCGTGCCTCAGGGCGACCGCCCCGCTTGCTGCCCGACACCTTCTCTTCCTCCGCTCAACTCACGGCCACCGCCATCAATATGCTGGGCCTGGAGCCGGAAATCCTGCCTTCCTACAGGATACAACTTGATGGTACGGATAGGTGGATTATTTTAAGAGCAGTGCTTTGCTGAGGTAGATATCTGCCGGTGAATGGTCATGGTGTAAATAACAAAAGCTGATCTTGAGATCTTGGTTCAGTCTCCTATCTCCAAGAGTGAGTGACTGCTGTTCCATTTTTCTATTTCTGCTGGCTCTTCTTTCATTCTACATTGCACTCGATGAAATTTGTTGTGGCCTTGTCGGTTCATTTATACAGATACAGACACTAGGCCGCATCCCCCAGAAAGGGGGGTGGCCGACGGCAAGGTGCACCTCATACGCTCACACTCACACAACTTAACCCTTTTGTGCTAAAGGATCCGGCCGGTAGCCCCTCAACTTACACTCTGGGTCACGATTTCAGTCCGAGGATCCGTCGTCAGGAGCAGGACCCTACAGTTTTCACTGGTTTACCCCGCCGCGTCATAATGGCCGGGCCCCCCCCCACCCACGACCATCCCGACAGCGGGATGCCAAGGGCGGGAAAGCACATCAGGGCAGCGTCAAAATCAGCCAATCACAACCATCTCCACTCACGCCTGTTCATTGCACGCTATCTCTCGCCACCTCCACATTCATGTCTCTCCTTCCCAACGCCTGCTTCAGCCCATCCATCCCCCCAAACTTCGGTCTACCTCTACTCTAGGCATGCGACCACTCGCCT
Source organism: Gammarus roeselii (assembly GCA_016164225.1). Taxonomy (NCBI): domain Eukaryota; kingdom Metazoa; phylum Arthropoda; class Malacostraca; order Amphipoda; family Gammaridae; genus Gammarus; species Gammarus roeselii. Next base: position 10,444 of record SDVV010037078.1, read on the forward strand.
CCGCATTCATCACCCTTTTCACCAATCTCCCTTCATCCATCCTCTCCATGTGCCAGAACCATCTCGGTACACGCTAATCCACTCTGTTCTCCAACTTCTTCACCATCCCTGTTCTGATTCGAACCACGTCGTTGGTGATCCGGTCCTCAGCGTTACTCCAGCCATGCTCCTCAAACACTTCATCTCGAAAACATTCAACCTTCTTCTCTCCTCTGCTCTCACCCCCCAAGCCTCAGCTCCGTAGAGTACAGTTGGGACAACAAAACCCTCATCCCTCTCTTTGCTTCCATCCCCAACGTCCTACAGCTCATTACACTCTTTAGTGCACCCAACACTTAACATCCCTCCTTCACTCGCGCCTTCACTTCAGTTTCCACTAGTTCAGTTGTCTCCACATGGGAGCCCAGATACTTGAAACACTGAACTTCCTCCAAGA
>SDVV010037079.1:0-10878 GCA_016164225.1 Gammarus roeselii
AGTGAGTGGCCCGCAGTTAGTGGCCTGCAGTGCGAGGCCCGCAATGAGTGCCCCGCAGTGAGTGGCCCGCAGTAAGTGGCCCGCAGTGAGTGGCCCGCAGTGAGGGGCCCGCAGTGAGTGGCCCGCAGCGAGTGGCCCGCAGTGAATGGCCCGTAGTGGGTGGCATGCAGTGAGTGGTCCGCAGTGAGGGCCCCGCAGTGAGTGGCCCGCAGCGAGTGGCCGGCAGTGAGTGGCCCGCAGTGAGTGGCCCGCAGTGAGTGGCCCGCAGTGAGTGGTCCGCAGTGAGTGGTCCGCAGTGTTTGTTCGATCCTGTATTCAGATATTTATTTAAAATATTATATCCGATTTCCAGTACATGAATTTGGAAGAAGTAGTTGGAATATGCAACTTGATTGTCTACTTCGTCCAATTCTTTGAGTGTGTGACGTTTCATCTGCAAGACTGGATATGAGGCATGAACTTGGCTTATTACGGTTGATACTTGGTTCTGATTTTTATCTCTGATTGTTTTACAGTCGAAAGGGTACATTTGCAGGTAATTTGCTCAACACTTACTGAACTACCACAAACAGCATTTATTTACATTCTTCCAGAGTTAGGAGCGACATATAAAACCTTTTTAACTTTTCAACTATATTCCTGATATGGTCCGTAAACGGGTGTTGAAATATCGCATAAGTTTCTACAACTTCGTCGACTAGATAATCTTTTTTCTGCTACACCAGAGAAAGAGAGAGTTTGTTGCAATAGCCAAAAAATGCCGCCCCTCAAATCCATCCCGTCGTAATTCTGATCACTCTGGAAGGCAACGAATCAGCCACGGGCACACCGTCGACGTCGAGCGACGGGCACACCGTCGACGTCAAGCCACGGGCACACCTTAGACGTCGAGCCACGGGCAGAACGTCGACGTCGAGCCACGGGCAGACCGTCGACGTCGAGCCACGGGCAGACCGTCGATGTCGAGCCACGGGCAGACCGTCGACGTCGAGCCACGGGCAGACCATCGACAACGAGACACGGGCTTGCCGTCAACGTCGAGCCACGGGCATGCCGTCGACGTCGAGCCACGGGCAGACCGTCGACGTCGAGACACGGGCATGCCGTCGAAGTCGAGCTACGGGCAGACCGTCGACGTCGAGCCACGGGCAGACCGTCGACGTCGAGACACGGGCATGCCGTCGACGTTCAAACGCGTTTATGCAGCGCGTCTTCATAAAGAGCAGCTGGAGTGAAAATTTTCAAATATTTTCCATGTTTATTCAATGTTTGAGACACGCATCCGCTAAAAAAGATAGTTAGCCCGACATTTATTTCAGAAATTTTTCTAACTTCAGATATGACGTCACACCGTTTATAATGCAGCCCTTAATTCTTATCCAACAAATGACAGAAACTAGACAATGCATTGGACGTGTTGACGTACAGTGCCGCTCAATAGATGATAATTTCTTATCATTATGATGAGCGCTAGGCAAAGAAGAATGTTTATATGCTTATGACGTTATCAGTCAATATTGTCATTATTCACTGTTTGTCCAGTTAAGAATATTTGAGCATATTTTTTTATGTAAGTTATTTATTACAAACATAAAATAAGGAGCATTCGGATTTCCATTTCCATCTATTGTTCCTACACATACACTTAATTACAATCGAAGCACTGGAAGATGCGACGATGGGCGGGACCCTCTGCTTTCCACTATGTCCGAGATCCTGAAAGGAGAGGGCCATAATTCCCGTAGCGAAACTTTCGCACCTTATCTTGAGGCAGATTCCCAAGTTATCCAATTTGGGCGCAACCTCAATGGCTTACTCACCCTTCAACCGTCCGTGTAATTAGTGATAACTTTGCTAGGGCGAATGAGGCAGGTCAGGGAAGATTGTCCCAACAAGATAGAAACCAACATGATGAACACAGTCTAATCATGTTCATGGTTTGTTGTCGAGGTAATGATGGGTAGTCAGTTAGCTCATATTTGCGTAACAATTAACGTGAGAGGAGTCACTTTATCTTGAATGACATAACTTCAGTCTCCACTATTATCATTATTAAATCATTTATTTCAATCGTCTGGACATGGGTTTTCAATTTTTAGGAAATAAATAAATTCTTGAACATAAGACATGTAACTTCAATATCAACTACGCTACTTGAATTACCGAACGAGAGTTCTATTTGAATTCGACACAGCTCATCTCTAGGGGCCGCCGGTTCGGATTACATGTAAGCGAAATATTATTTAGAATAGTATCATCTGCGCATATACAGAAAATGTCTATTATGATAAATAATTCCGACTACATAGCGTTGGGAACACCTGTAACACGCGGGGTTGAAAAATAAGAAATACTTGGGGTGGATAAATAACAAAATGCATTGGTGTGGAAAATAGCAAGTACATGGGGTGGGAAAGCACGCATGCATGTGGTTAGAGTCCCGAGAACATGGGGTTGGAACATCGAAATGTGCTAACATATTGTAATGAGTAGTCTACATTATTTTAACGATGACAAAGATGTAGAGGGACGACATTAATTATACAGAAAATATGAATACAATATAGGGTTGGGAGATCGAACAACGCCAACATATTGTAAAGATGGGTCTGAACCATTTTATTAATATTGAAGGGGTGAATAGGCGACATAAGTTATACAAAAAAGTTACACATAATATACTTACCAAACAACTGATTATACGATATACACACTTCAAGACCGCTAGGAAATGAATAAATCATTGACAATCAGAATAATACAATGCAACAGTATACAATTCGGATGAATATACTTCTGTTTTAGATGACAAAGCAAAATATTAGCTTATAATGCAATGATTTTATCATGAAAAAGGGTACGGTAGTTGTAAGAAATAATTCAATGAAATGTATCAAAATCGAGTTAACCTTTGTCAAAGTTAGAAGCTGCCTATTGTTCCCCGAACAGACTGAATTCGTTTTTTCATTAAACTAAAACGACTGAAACATTTAAAACATAGATATAGACAGAACGCTAGTTAACACTTATGGTAATTGGCAAAGACAATTGTGATCGGTGGCAACATAGAAAATAAATGTATCGTCATAGTAAAAAAAGATTAGATGGTGTCTCAAAGTTGACAGTTATGGTGGTGGTGGTGGTTTCGGACATGCTCAGGAACAGAATGCATTTTCTGGTTACTGGTATTATGCATTTAGTTTGCGTTTGTGGGCAAAGTTACGGTTATGAATTAATCGTTCAATAGATGTTCATTAAGCCTATTCTTGAAGAACGAGTTGGATTCAAGATTTTTGAGGCTTGTTGGGAGGTTTTTCCAGGATTTTAGTCCAGTGATCGAAAAAGCTCGGCAGTCAGTTTCTGTTTTCCTGTGTTCACCGTGCAGAGTATCATTATTTCTTGTGAATCGATGGTTCTTTTCACCTCGAGATCATATGTGCCATTGGCTGCCGGGTAAATGTTTTCCTAGAAGATCTTTCTGAATTCTGATCGACTGATGGAGTGCCAGTTTGTTGTCGATATTGAGCCACTGTAATTTTTTTGAAGAGAGGACTTACGTGGTCTCGTTTTCTGTGGTTACCATCGCCTGTTATTCTTGCCGCAAAGCTTATGCAACGTTGCACTTTCTCTCTTTGAGTTTTGGTGCATTTCCCCACAATTGAAAGACAGTAGTTAATGTGAGAAAATACTAAAGCGTGGACAATTAGTAAACTTGATTGGAAATCCATTTTTTTTGGAGTTTAGGAACAAAAGTGTTCCATTCAACTTGGAACACAGAGTAGTTACGTGATGTTTGAAGGAAAGATCAGGATCAAACCATACTCTCAGACCTATAACATTATTTTCAACAGGAATATCAGATTGGCCTATCCTGATAGAGAAATTTATTGAAACTGTTTTTCTTTTCGAGTTCGAGCCGAACATGATGCATTTCGTTTTTTCAGAGTTGAGCTTGAGTCCATCTTTATCATACCAAGATTTCTGATTAGTTACGGCTGTCTCAGCATTGTTTTTCAGCGCATCCAGGTCTGACGGTTTTCGTGAAAGCAATAATTTGATATCATCGGCGAACATTACCATTTTCGATTGATTTTTTGGTATTTTACAGACGATGTCATTTACAAAAACCAGGAACTACAAAGGACCAAGTATCGAACCTTGAAGGACCCCAAATGCAACTGTGGCTGAATTTTACATAGTTGCGTTATCGAGTTTGACCGATTGTTGCCGATTCATAAGATAACTTTCGAACCAAGTAGGGTCTATTCCGATCTTGCGGAGTTTGCCAAAAAGAATTGTATGGCTTACACTGTCGAATGCTTTCGATAAGACTAGCAATACCAGCAGAAATATCTGCTCCTCATCAAAATTTTTGTACAGATTTTTCAGTGATGCTCATAAGTGCGTCTTCTGTTGAATTTCTTTTCCGATAAGCATACAGGTAGTCATTGAAGAGCTTGTTTGATTCGAGGTAATCAATCAATTGATTAAATATTACATTTTCTAGAATCTTGGATAGGACAGGCAGAAGACTGATTGGTCTAAAGTTGGATGGTTCATTCTTGTCCCCAGATTCATTAACTGCCTTTATGATTGCATGCTTTCAGATCTCGGGAAAAGTTTCACTTGCTACGGAGGTGTTAATAACTGTGCTGATATAAGGCAAGGTAACTATAAGGCTGTTTTCAGATATTGTAGGGCTAAACCATCAATTTCTGTAGAATTTGTGTTCTTCAAGGCAAATACAGGTCGTTTTACTTCGTGTTGCTATACTTGCTTTGGTATCCATTGACGTTTGCTTCTTGGTCACTGTCTCCATCGAAAGCTTTTGGACTCCATGTTTCTGTTGCGTCGCTCTGTAATCCATGATGGGAGTCACTTACTCTATGGAATCACTCATGTAAAAAATGCGTTCTCGTCCAGGATTTTATAGAAAAAATCAATCAATTACAGGGGGGTTTACGGCGACGCAACACTCCTACGGCACTTGAAAGTTTTTCATTTATTCTTTAATTTCGTAGAACAGTGCAATGCGGTAAATATTCACATTACACGCTGTAATGGATTCCAATCAACTTCCAGATGACAGGCGTGCTTGCGATATCCTACTTCCTTCAACCTAACTCTGACAATTTTTTTTTTCAATTACTGTCGCGTTTTGATGAACCCCGACAAGATGCATTCTTTCATTTCATTTCAATTAATAAAAACTTTTTGTAATTGTATTGCGGTTCAACAATTAATGAAGTTACCAATTAAATTTCTTAATTATAGCCTAGCGAAATATATCTTGATATGGACTTCGATGGGCCAAAATGCACATCGTTACGTTAACTGTGGATCGCACAGATGTCGCTGTTGACGAGGGTCTGCCCAGTTATGAATTATCCTCGGCATCGCACACCGAATGAAATTGACTATTGTTCGACCGTTCAACTTATATCGCAGATATAAGTTGAACAGACATAGACATACAGCCGTTTCCCCCTAGTTAGGAGGGTGGCTAAGTTAGGCAGACACAGATGGGGAGGTGCCAAATCTCCCCGCCACAAGACAGCCGTATCGCTGCCGAGGCTCGAACTCGCGACATGCTGCACCAGAGGCTGACACTGCAGTCGAATACGCTAACCACTCGGCCACGGCAGCCCAAATTAAAATATGCAGGCAGATAATCTGATACGATATCAGTAACATCTAAATCGTAACTGTTAGAGCTATGTAACCTATTCCAATATGATCTCTTACTCGATTACCTCTATGAAAGGTCGCCTCATAACAATACAGTGACTTGTATCTAACTACGATTCTCATTTCAGTCATGTATTTTGCAGAGACTCCTAAATTAACTACAGCTCCGGTAAATCGACAACCATGCTCAATTTAGTTGGGAGGGACACTGGACATCGAATATTACAGGCAATAACGCCATATTTATTTTCCTTCAACCATCTGAGGAAGTTGGTCCCGGGAGTTACTTCTTCTCTAGTTGGAATATACACCGTGTGATGAGTCCAGGTATTATGATTGAAATATTGCCGTGTTATTTTTGTTGATTAGGCAATATCAGAACAGGCATGTTCATATTGAGTCGGGTGATAAAAAATGGGAGGTGAGTGGATTGTAGATTTCTGCCTGAGTCGATAGGTTAATGATGAATATGTTGGTTACGAATGGCATGAATGAATGTGAAACCGAGATAAATTTTTATTAGTGGTTGGAAATAGACAAGATGATAATTGAGGGGAACCGCAAGTCATCCACGAGAAGCGTCCCTCGTGTAACCCTAATTGCTGTCACCAACATGTATATGATGGATAGGAATATGTAGAGGGAGAACGGGCTGAAAATAAGAAGTCAGATTTGGGCCGGGGTTTTCTTATCCAAACGAGACCGCACAAGGATGTTACGGAAATTGTAGTGACATATACTTTCAGCCCCTTCCGTTCCCAATATCACTGGATTGCAGTGGCCAGAAATTCATCAGGTTGGGAGAGCATCTTTTTGAAAAGGAGAACGGGTCATGCCTAGAGAGACCAGTTCATTTTATTGTCTGCTATGAATATATCCAATAGCTTGAGGAAGATGACCATATGTCATAAAAGGATAGATCCATAGATAAAAGGAAAAATTAATTAATTTTAATAGCCGTCGTCAAGTCTTAGAAAAATATGAGAGAATTTGCTTCAAAATTAAAATGAACGTTCGAATTAGTCTTCAAAGTTAATTATGATATTAAATGCAATCAGCCAGTAAACAGGAGTGTGAGCCATCCGCGTCACTACTCACGTACTTGCCAATTCAAATGATCAATAATAACATACACGTTATGTTCAAATGCCATCTGACACCCAACCTCCGGCCTCATTTCATTTCATACACATTGTGTTCAAATGTCATCTAGCACCCACCTCCCGGCCTGATTTCGTAAAATACACGTTATGTTCAAATGCCATCTAGCACCCATCACCCGGCCTCATTCCGTTTCATACACATTGTGTTCAAATGTCATCTAGCACCCACCTCCCGGCCTGATTTCGTTTCATACACATTGTGTTCAAATGTCATCTAGCACCCACCTCCCGGCCTGATTTCGTTTCACACACATTATGTTCAAATGCCATCTAGCACCCACCTCCCGGCCTCATTTCGTTTCATACACATTGTGTTCAAATGCCATCTAGCACCCACCTCCCGGCCTGATTTCGTTTCACACACTTTATGTTCAAATGCCATCTAGCACCACACACCTCCCGGCCTGATTTCGTTTCATACACGTTGTGTTCAAATGCCATCTATCACCCTCTGAACATTTTCAGTCGTCTCCACCGATGCATCGACGGCACGCGGCCTAAGTGAACACTGTTCAATCAGAGAATCTGACTTTTGCATTACTGTGAGTGAAGTAATTGTCCATTCTTTGCATTGTGGATTTACGGTACCTGCATCCAATCAATATTTTTGAAGGGTAGGCTTATGTGTCCTAATAGCAGCGACTGTAAGCCAATTTCGTGCGAACATGACGTCGCTGTTAAAAACTTCAAAAACAATTCGCAGGCTCTCGACATGAAATGCTTTTCAAAATTTCACAATCATTAAAGCTTGTACAAATTTAATTTGAAATTTTCATTGGAGTGAGACCTATTCTGGGGTACATGCGGAAGGAAATATGCAGGCAGCATGGGTCTTTTATACAGAGGCTTTTTTTGGGCCTTGCCTTATTTCACAAGCCAATCATCCGGAAGACTAGTAAGTCGTCTTCCCATCAACTTTTATAACATATAATTTTTGGTTTCTAATTTCAGTTCAATTTGTGAGGCCAGTCTCATTGTGATTACCGGGGAGGACATTCCTGAGTTCAGATGATGTCATTTTGTCGAGGAAAGACACGTTGAATTCCAATTTCGGTAAACAATAAATAACTTATCAAAAATGTCTGCTAACCATCAGGTAGCGAAAGATGGAGCTTGTACACTCTGTTTCTAAGGGTTTACTAAATACTTTTCAGTATCTCCCAATAGTTCTTTTTAGAAATCTGGTTTCTGAGCATTACGGTAAAATTGTCTTTCTGAAAAACTTTACAGACCGCTGATTAAAAATTTTAAATACGGGAAAAACAACGATAAACATACAACAAATGTATTCATTCAATTCGGAAAGGAAATCAAGCTGTATCTGGGAATTCTAAAAATATATGCTGCTCTAAGATTGGGTACAGTTTGGAATAACAGCAGGTACTTCACGAATGAGTCTATCTGTAGGAGTCAAACCAACTCCATTAAAGTTACTAGCGTGAGAAACCGTAATTTAGTCTACGGATTTTACTGCGAACATTTAAGTATCTAGTAATCGCTTCGTGTACAAAGTGAGCTTGCATAATGAGCATAAAGAGGGCGCTTTCGTTAGACTGATTGTCTTGAATATCTTGAATATTTCGAACGGTTATAACTGATAAATATTCACGAAAAATTTCTGATCATTCAGAGCAGCATGAAAAGCTTGAACGATATTGTCCTCCGTCACAACATTATTTATTCGATACGATTTGTGAGCGGAAGAACCACGTTTTATCCAGTGTTCATGAGACTACAATAATAGCTGTAGCTGGAGTCACGGGTGGATAGATAATTTGTATATATCCTCCCACATATATCTCCTCACTATAGTTAGTCAAGATCTATCAATAAATGGTCAATTCAATTTAAATATCGACTTAGTTTAAACATAAGTACAACAGCAATGGACCTCACAATATTCAAGTGGAAATATCTGCTACTCTTGAAAACACGTAATAGTTTCGACACTGATTATTTGTGTGCACTTAAATTGACGGATAAGGACATTTACTGTGCTTATAAAAGATCATATACTGTAAATATAACAGATTATCCAGAACTCGGCAGAATATGATATAAAGTATTGTTCACTAGTTTTCAGATTAAAAGATGGAGCGAAATGTTGTTCGGAAAATTCGTGCACTAGACACCGGCTACCACTCCAACCTACAAACATTACCAAACATCAGTTATCAACACTACTGAAAAATATTCTGCCGAATTGTTTGTGTCAGTGGCGAAATAAGCCGTCGGAGGTAAATCCGAATCAATTAATTTCGGATTACATCGTCGGTCAAATCAACACGGACAAAGATGTTGTGTCGATAATACGGGTCTGCATTATTGCGGCAATTGTAATGGGTCGATGATATCATTTTGAGAATGCTGTTGGAATGACATTATGTGTATGATGTTGTGTCAACATCAGATCAAAAAAATGGATCGACTGAGAGGGTTGTTTTAGAGTCTCTTAGTACCAAATTACGCTATAATAATCAATGACAGTTAGAGGGCAGGCACATCTCATTTTAGGAGCAGTTAAACAAATCGACGATACTGTATTTTTTTCATAATTTTTTCGAAAAATGTTTACGGTGACTCATCTGGAGTCTAGTGAGTGAGAAAAATACTGAGGTAATAATTACGAAACATTTATCAAGAGCCATGTGGCAGCAACCAACGACGCTAACAAGAGGTGTAACTTGGCAAGGACGGGCAAAACATAAGATTATTCATCGTGTTGACGGTAATGCAATAGCATGTAACGTGATGCTCTTGCATATGACGTCATGAAGATCTGAAATTACGGTAGAAGACATTATTGATTTAATGACCTAAAATGAGGGATGATACAACGGAGATATTGGTGATTGCAACTTATGTGAGGGATGATACAACGGAGATGTTGGTGATTGCAACTTAAGTGAGGGATGATACAACGGAGATATTGGTGATTGCAACTTATGTGAGGGATGATACAACTGAGATGTTGGTGATTGCAACTTAAGTGAGGGATGATACAACGAAGATGCTGGTGATTGCAACTAAAACTGAAATAACGCCGGCTATTATGGTCACGATATAAAATAATTAGCTTACCCAACCAAACTTTCCGACATCTGGAGGTGAACACATTTTGGCCAGTTCTGAGCATTGCAAAGGATTGTAAAGTTTGAATAGTGGACAGATTTATCAGTTGTAATGAACATTTGCGTAGATACAATGTTTCCCACTGTTTACAAGTGTTTACAAGTGTAGGAAGACAACAACAGGACTATTGACCCAAACTAGGTTGCCTTCTGGTAGCAAGAAGGTTAGTTCTAGAGTAGAACGTCTAATAGGCCTATTGGCCCAAGCTATGTTGCCTTTTGATAGCAAGAGGATTCGTTTTGAAGAAGAACGTCTAAGAGAGCTTCGTGTGCTATTTCTGTCTTTTCTATTACAACAGGAAATGGAACGGCTTAGCTATTTACGGCGATATATGTAGAACTTATTGAGCCGCTACTTAAACGTTTCGATTGTATTGCTGTTTACAACCTCCGCTGGAAGTTTGTTCCATTCTTCGACAACTCTATAAGTGAAGAAATTGCGCGTGATGTCGAGTGAGAAACGTTTCCCAACGATTTTGTATACACTGTTCCTAGTCACTCCGTTTGTATCTAGAGTAAAAGGCTCGCTCGGTCGACGTTTTCCTTGCCCTTATTAATATTCCACACTTCTATCATGTCGCCTCTGACTCGACGTTTCTCTAGCGAATAAAGATTGAGTTCACAAAGCCCATCTTCGTACGATATATTCCGCAGCGAGGGGATGAGTTTGGTAGCTCTACGTTGAATCCTCTCAAGTTTAATAACGTATTTTCTAAGGAATGGAAACCAGAGTTGAACGACATACTCGAGATGCGGTCTAACAAATGTAATAAATAACTTGAGCATACTGTGCTGGTTTTTGTACGAGATAGTGCGGGATATCATACCTAGCATTTTGTTGCCTTTCTTGGCAGCATCGTTACATTGCTTGCCGCTTTTACATACATTTATATATA
>SDVV010037080.1:0-10878 GCA_016164225.1 Gammarus roeselii
AAATATACATACATATATACGTTGGCCTCACAACACAACGATATTGTTTTTGATGGTAAGTATACTGTAACAAACTTGGATAATACTGACGGTTTGGGTTTGTTTGATTGTCGTACTAATCTTTGATTTTTTTTGGACTTAAGTGATCCCGTACGCTGCATATCATGTTAATGAAAGTATCGGTCGAGAACAGGGTTCAATAGCTTACGACCACTCTAAAATATGCTGATGAGGTTGACAAAAGATACAAAGTGCAACGCACTGTATTAAAGAGGCGATATATCGAATATTGATGGTGCAGTTATAGACTATTTTCCAATTTAAAGCGAACCAGAACGTATCTATAAACCGTTCAATGAATATAATTTCTATCGTAGAATTAAACCGACCATCATTTGTAGCAAATGATTTATTTATTTAAACATCTCTTTATGATGTTCAACTAATCTTTTTATCATGAATGATTTGTTCATGTAATTTATATAAATCTGATAAAATGTTACTTAGTAAACAACATGGTCTTGTGTACGACTCTCGAATTCAATACGTCATAAATTGCAGCGTAGCACTAAGCCACAAGACACCCACTCTGAATGAGCCCTGAGCAGCGTAGCACTAAGCCACATGACACCCTCTCTGAATGAGCCCCGGGCATCGTAGCACCAATGCAACGTAGCACTAAGCCACAAGACACCCTCTCTGAATGAGCCCCTAGCAGCGTAGTACTAAGCCACAAGATACCCTCTCTGAATGAGCCTTGAGCAGCGTAGCACTAAGCCACATGACACCATCAATGAATGAGCCCCGAACAGCGTAGCACTAAGCCACAGGACACCCTCTCTGAATGAGCCCCGATCAGCATAGCATCAATGCAACATGACACTAAGCCACAAGGCACCCTATATGAATGAGCTCCCAGCAGCATAGCCCTAAGCCACAAGACACTCACTCTGAATGAGCCCCTAGCAGCGTAGTACTAAGCCACAAGATACCCTCTCTGAATGAGCCCCGAGGAGCGTAGCACTAAGCCACAAGACGCCCTCTATGAATGAGCCATGAGCAGCGTAGCACTAAGCCACAAGACACCCTCTATGAATGAGCCCCGAGCAGCGTAGCACTAAGTCACAAGACACCCTCTCTGAATGAGCCCGGAGCAGCCTGGCACTAATGAAGCGTAGCACTAAGCCACAAGACACCCTCTCTGAATAAGCCCCGAGCAGCGTGGCACCAAGTCAAAAGTATACTGTACTGAATGAGCCTCGAGCAGCGCAGCAATAAGCCACAAGACCCTCTCTCTGAATGAGTCCTGAGCAGCGTTGCACTAAGCCACATGACACCCTCTCTGAAGGAGCTCCGAGCAGTGTAGCACTAAGCCACAAGACACTCTCTCTGACTGAGCCCCGAGCAGTGCAGCACTCAGCCACAAGACACCCTCTCTGAATGAGTCCTGAGCAGCGTAGCACTAAGCCACATGACACCCTCTCTGACTGAGCCCCGGGCAGCGTAGCACTAAGTCACAAGACACCCTTTCTGACTAAGCCCCGAGCTTTATGGACACTTGAAAGGTTTAAGTGTCGTGCGTGCCCAACAATATTGATGACTCCGCCAAGCGGCGTCAGAGGGCGGCACATGCTTTTACGTTGGTGATTTATGAGTCACTGCCCCGACCGCCTTGATTAATAGTGATGAAGCCATAAGGAGTGAACTGCTATTGACATTATATTATTACTCTAAGGCCTTCCCGCTATTTAGTTTTAGTTTTAGGCAATAAATTAATACGAGATAATATTTCAGGATATCTCAAAGTGTTGTATAATGAGCAACCTTATTCTTAATTGAAAAATATGATACATTGATTGAACAAGTACTTCAAGTCTGTTTGTCCCTGGGAGCAGATATTTTTAGTCTGTTCGACCATTTTTTTTAAAGTCGTCTTGTTTTGCAGCAGAGCGATAGTCATTTCACACATCGCTACTGTTTGTTACATTCGCCTCACTTCAAACTGAAGATGCTGAACCATTTTATCTTCTGACAAGATGAAAAATTGCCTTTTTGTTTCGGTAATTGTTAGAAATCAATGAAATGAAAATAAACACATACTCATTTTTCGAACATCTGGGGCCTGTCGGAATGATATCACGTATAAATTGTAGTTTGAATCATGAAATTTTCTTCCATGAATGAACCTTACAACAACACTCTTAATCATCATTCCTTATAATAACACCTGAACAAGACAGAGCAATGGCATGGAACTATTAGGTACTAGAATTTTGTTCACTAAGATGAAGAATCTGATCGTAAAGTGAACACAGGTCGACTCTAAATCACTGCTGAAGGGACGCCTCGTTGGAGCTCATGAGGATTGGTTTCTCAGTGGGCCTTCAAGAAGGCTCGTGGAATATTTTTTCACCAAACATCTAGTGTACTGGAAAACGAACGTTGAAAACATGAGTCTCAGATTGTCTGACAAAGGTGAAACCTTGCTTTCCCAACTGTTCTTATAATGCTCAAAATTTCATCTTACTCTACTTGAATTGCCAACTTTATTTACCAACGAAATACGATCATATCGATCAATGATATCAGGATTTTATAACCAGTTCATGTAAGTTACTTTCTCGTCCGTCAAAGTGATTGAACTCTCATATTAAGCGCCCCGTATCATGTACTCTGATGCAGGCCCCTATGCCTCATTGTCGTGCGCACCGCGTCTCTCCCGTTAACCGCGGCTCACTGGAAGCCAATACGAACCACCAGAGATGTTTCCTGTTTCATATGCACTTTTGAAAACTGACTGGATTTTATTTAATAAATTTTCAATGAATGAGTCACCGTAAAACGTCGTTGTTTATTTTGGTTTTCACTGAAACATTAATCGCATACAAATTAGTTTCAGTCATTGTCATCAACTTCAATATACGAACCACATGAGTGAATGAAGTTAACATGAAAAAAATATTTTGTATCGAGTATCTTAATCCTCGCATGAGCGCCAGCTAAATTCGGACGAACTCACTTATTGAAAAATAATCCTATCCTCCACAGTTTTTCCGCTATTATTGGACTGATGTTTGGTGAAGAATTTAAGGGTATAATCAAAATTAATTGCAATTGAACAGCATCGAAATTATGATTTATATTCGAAAAAAATAAATGTTTGGCAATAATTTTATGGCATGGGCATTGCTCCCATTAACATTTTTGATGCAAACATGCATCTATGGCTCGGTTGCTAATGCAGGTAATATCAAATCCCTGACTAAGTCGGTTTCGCTCGGAATGCGCTAGTGAAATCGACCATCAACGACGAATCTCTAATCACTCAGAGACGAGCTTTAATATCCTTGCTTATGCTGGTCATAATCCACCTAGATTGGAGAGCTCGGTCGTCATTGATGGCATGTTGGTGAAGAATGATCTTTGGGGGTATCACACCAATTATCTACAATGCCCCTTCACGTGAAAACGGGCGAAAAATGCAAACGGGGGCGGCAGAACGGTCAATAAGTGCTAACTTTACCATGACTCACTTTCGATACGCCTACTGAAACAAGCGACAGAAAAAAACTTGTATAATCTTTGTGAATGACCAGAAATATAAAGCTAAATTTGGTATAATACACCGTTAACTCGATTATATAAGTGTATGAAATATTTTTTTGGTAAAATATATACCAAAAAAGTAGTGGTTTAGTATGGTCGACCAGGTGTTGCATCCAAACAACTTCGTCTAACGCAAACAAATGCCCACTTTCACACGCACTCATCTCTTCAAGAAACTACTGCTGATGTGCTTTCATTCGTTAAGCGACCCCTGACATAAGCGCTAAATTTGTTCCTAAGACAATCACATCAACTGGTGGTTAAGGAGAATCCCCTACTAAAGTTATTCGCTCGTTAAAAATGCACTAGATTTCGTGCAATCGAAATTCTGTTTACAATTGATATCAGTGGAATAGGATCCATTTAATATCGTGACATTCATTTAAGGAGTGAAAGTACTTGATATATTTTCCGGAGGGCATTATAAATCCCCATCTGAAGATTTGCGACGAATGACTAGCGTTTTGAAGAAGAAGAATATATTTCCATTCTGCTTGTGTGAACGCGTTCTAGTATTAAGACTACTCAGATGCAACTGTCCGAGCTGGTCTACTTCCATAGAACAGGTGATTGCTCACAAGGTTTTACAAGTATAAGAAGACATCAACAGGCCTATTGGCACAAATCAGGTTGCCTTTTGATAGCAAGATGATTAGTTCTAAGTAGAACGTCTAAGAGAGCCTCAGGAACCACTTCTGTTTCATATCAGAAAAGGGAACGGTTTAGCTCTCTATTGGCGATTTATGTATAACTTAACGAGTCGAGATTTAAACGTTTCAATTGCATTGATGTTTACAACCTCCACTGGAAGTTTGTTTCATTCTTCGACAACTCAATACGTAAAGAAATTGCGCGCGATGTCGAGTAAGAAACGTTTTCCAACAATTTTGTATTCATTGTTCCTAGTCACTTCGTTCGTAGCTAGATTTGATTAGATTTGATTTGATCCTCATTTCCCCAGAGCTTTAACGCGAGTCATAATAGGCTCCGCCACAGGGTTCTATGATCATGGAGTGCAGTAGGCTCGCACGCCTCAGCGTCCGAGAAAAAAATTGCTGTGTAAGTTAGGGAATTTTGAACATTTAGCAATGTCAGACGCACGCTGGTGCGCACATGAAATACGCTTAAACGAAACTGATCTCCGCTTCCAATCATTTAGAACTTTACGAGTAATATGTACGCATGCTAGTGCGTACCAGTAACATCGTCGAGACTGGTATATACAAGGTTTACGGCTACACGGACAAAGTCAGCTCTGACAGGAACGCAACACGAACTTGAAGGCTACGCGGTCTAGATCGATTATAGTACACTTAATTTATTCAGGTAAGACTCAAACGAAACGAATCCTCGCCTCCAATCATGTAGAACTTCAAGAGTATTATATACGCACGCTAGTGGGCACAGTTATCATCGTTGAGACTGGTACAAGGCTTATAGCTACACGGACAAAGTCAGCTCCGACAGCAACGCAACATAATGTTTACAGCTACGTGGTCCAGTTTAGTAGAGGTAAAATTTATTTATTCAGGTAAGATAAAGACTCAAACGAAAGGAATCCCCGCCTCCAACCACTCAGACCTTCATGAGTAATATGTACGCGCGCCAGTGCGCACAGATAGTATCGTCGAAATTGGTATAGAGTCTATGGCTTCTCGGATTAGATCGATTTCAACCGCAACGCGTAACAAATTTATTGCTTCGCAGTCCAGGTCAACCTCAGAAACTGCATATGGTCCGTGCACGTGCGAGCAAGAACAGACTGAAGAAAAAACACACATTCACAAATTTACAAACAGGAACTCCTGCACAAATACACCAGCACTATTAAAGATGACAAAATTGCGGATCGTGAAGAAGAGAGTAAAGACAGGTTCGTCATGGACAGAAAAACTCTCAGATAATGGATTTCGCACTCCTTGTTTAAGGGGATAGGGTGTGGGAGGGGCATAAGTCACTTGGGTACCAAGAGCCCGATGAATCCCAGAGGGTAACCCAAGTACCCCGGACCTTTCTGACCTCCCCGGGTCTCCCGAGACATATCGTCTCAGCTCATCTCGGCTTGTCTCGAATCACTAATTTGACTCGCCTCACCATGTTTCGACTAATCTCGACGCACCTCGACCAGCCTCGACGTGGCTCTCCCCCTCTGCGCTAGTAATCATGTTGACTGTAATACCAAATTTTGTCACTCAATTATTTTAGGGTGAGTGTGGGGTGGCAGAGGTACCTCGGGTCCCAAAAGAGCCTGACGAATCCGAGAGAGTAACCCAAGTCCTTCGGGTCTCCCGTGCTCCCCGGGTGCCTTCGTCTCAGCTCATCTCGGCTTGTCTCGAATCATTTCGGCCAGTCTCGGCTCGACCAGCCTCAACCAGCCTCGACGCGACCCTCGCCCTCTGTGCCAGCAATCCGTGGACTGCAACTATTAATTGTTCTACTCAAGCATAACACATTTATACATTTTTCTGTGTATGGGTTTTACAGCGTGGGGAGAGGGGAGCAGGGGTCCCAGGGTTCAGAGGAGCCTCAAGCGGGTTCCAAAGTTTCTCAAGGGGGTCTCAAAGGGTCTCAAGGGTGTCCCAAAGGGCCCTGGAAGGGTCCACGTGGGTCCTCCCAAATCCTTCTGGTCTTCCAATTCCCCCGGGTTCTCGAAACCCCCGGGTCCCTTGAGTCCCGCGGGTCCCACGTGTACCCCCCCCTTCCCGGGTCATATAGTCTCAACCATTCTCGGTGTGTATCGACTCGTCGCCTCGCCAGTCGACTCGTCTCCACTCGCCTCAACCTGCCTCGACTCACCTCGTCCCCTCCCCGCGCAGTGCCATTCAAAACTTTCACTCTCTAAGATCAACATCAACATTATTTCGTCATTTAGTCGTCAAAACGCCTAGCTTTGCTCGGACATTTATTAGGCGCCCAGGAGAGCACAAATTGTTCCTATATAGGTTGGACTAGAATAACTAAAAAGCCGCATAGTCCACCTAGGGCCCCTGCGGGCGTCTAACGATACACAATTATATAACTAATCCAAAATTGATAAATAACGGAGCCCATGAAATAAGAAATATTAAAATACTAAAATAAAGTGTTAATGATCTATAAAATCAACAATCATTCATCCACACTAATTCCTATCTAGAGTGGAAAGGTTCGATTGGTCGACGTTTTCCTCACCCTTCATAATCTTCCCCACTTCGATCATGTCGCCTCCGACGCGACATTTGACTAGTGAATAATGATTGAGTTCAAGTAGCCTAAGTAGCCAATCTTCGTACGATTTATTCCGCAGCGAAAGGATGAGTTTTATAGCTCTGCGTTGAACCTTCTCTAATTTGATAACGTCTTTTCTAGGATATGGAGACCAGAATTGAACGGAATACTCAAGATGCTGTCTAACAAATGCATTGTATAACATGAGTATTCTGTGTGACCTTGCCACACAAGGCCACAATAATTTGGTTTGCTAACAATTTATAATTTTTTCTCATTCACGTGATCGTTCATTTACTTTTATCAGCGGTCGTATTCAGCTGTTGAACTTGAACGCGGCTGTGCTGAAATTTCTTCTCGGTCGGATGGGTCAAGATAATTAAGTTTCTTATGATATTTTTCAATCATTTTTTTCCACAGAGCACCTTTAGAAAAGTTATAACAGATTGTTAAACACTAAACACTGACCTTACAAAATTAAGCGGTGAAAGTATCAAACTCTAGTGCCCCTTCAAAGACGCAGAAACTCATTGTAATCGATGCGATACTACTCGTCTCGGCGGACCAAATTCTGCCCCATTTTAAGTTCTCAGGTGATATTGATGACTTAATTTCATCAACCGGTTCTGTAGAATGATTTTGAACTCTTCCTCACTTTATTATTAAAGGTTTGTAACGGAAGCTGCTACTTTTTATCATTATTGTACTAAACCCACCAAACATTTTCTATATGACGCAGTTGCTTAGCCACCAGTCAGCAGATAGGGGTAATTCATCTAAAGATTCCTATATTCACCTGAACTGCTTAATTGGCATTGTATTATAAAGATGGTGTTTATGAAGATATGGTTTCTGAAGATAGTGCTTATGAAGATTATGACGATTGTGTTTATAAAGATAGTGTTTATGATGATTGTGAAGATAGGGATATTGATACTTCCAATTGGTTGCCAATACGATGACAATGGAGTAATTAGAAAAAGTTGCCATGATCTTCCACATCATCACTGACAGTTTCATAGGCTAAAAAACATCTCTAAAGATCTTTGGAACTTACCTACTCATCAGTTTGGATTAGTTGAGGCCAGGCTGCAGAGTTTCTCTGGAAAGAAAATGTTGCCAGTTTTTTTTTGTTGACCATTTGTACTCCCAAAGAATGTTTGAAAATGTTTTGCAACATTTTTTTGTCTGCATGAAAACATATTGAATACTTCCATAAGATATCAATAGACTAGTCTAAAAAAAGGTGGAATTTGTTGGTGATGCCTGATGACAGGTCGGTGATGCAATTCGGATGTCCAGGTCTGGGCCTTCTCAACACTGATTCTGACTCCATAGCCTATTCTCCTTGTCCAATACCCAAGCATGGCTCAAAAACTTTTCGAATTTATATGTTCTGATCAATATTTTCGTATTCAAATCATCCCATTAACATACGTACTAATGACAAAATAGATGTAAATTGATATGGATATAGATACAAACATAACAAATTTGATGGTATCTGTACATGGGTATTGACCTGTTGTTCAACTTACAGACAACGTCATCTGTTTTTAATTTCATCTGCTTGAATATAAACTAGCATTGCGTGTCTTCATAAAAAAAAAGAATGATTCAAACTAACAATATTTATGTTCTGTAGTATGAAACCACCAATTGTAAGAGGCCCTAACCTCAGGGTTAACAAGAAAAAACAAACATTACATATTGATTTTTACCAATTTATATCTTTTTTGTTTGATAGTAGCGTCGACCGGGGGGATTTCCCGCGGTCGACAACATGTGGTTACTCCCTGCACCCCCATTTCGGGCAACAAACGTCAGAAATGTCATTACTTGACTAGGGCTTGAGAGAGGTCTTTGTTAGTCAGTAGTAGTAGTAGTTGCTTACGTTTTCCACCGGTGTCCCAGTTTTAGTCAGTATCAAATACTGTACCTATAGACATTTGATCTTCGCACAGAGGTAATGAAAATTTGTCATTGCGAAAGTGTGTTCCCCAGGTCCCTGATTATTTTGGTTTGAAAAAATTGAAGTTCGGCAAACTTTGATGCTGTGGCTAGAGTTTTCGATGGATTTCGACCAAATTGGGTGGTGATACTATATATATATATATATATATATAGCCACATTTCACACTATCATTTTTTGCTTTATCAACAGAAACACAGAATAGAATAAGCTTGATGTGATCACAATCAGGTCGATATTCTGAGGGCGGCACACATAGCACACAGAGGAGGCAAGAGAAGGAAGTTATCATCTTATATGCGGATCTGCCTTGGGGCAAAACGAAGTAACGTTCCTAACAATGCACACAATAATTGTTACGTTTGAGTGAAACGCAAAAGAAGTGAAACGTATATTACTGCACCATTTTTGCTACGACTGGCTTGCCTAGGCTTAGTAGAAATCCCTTCATCCCATGTATAGCTTTTACTTCTTCTCTATTCTGTTTATGAAGTACAGATTTTGTCTAACTCATCTTCGTCATTGTCAAAGTGCCTGTCGCTGCTGAAATTATATGACGAGTTTCATAACTGTTGATGAATGTTATTTCTCGTCAACAGGAATCGCAACCAGTGTCTAAATAATTTTTGTTGTTGTATTCAAACACGATGTGTGCCCTTACAAAATGCAGTTTAATGGAGTAATTCTGAGTGTTCGATAGGAGAACAATTAAATTGATGTGTGGCTGTAAGAGCGACACAAAAACACCGTTGTAGAGTTACCGAATGAATGTTATTCTTTATAGCATAACAGGAATGGTCGGACTGGATTTTAGAAAATACGGGGTTATTTTTATTTTTCATAAATTGTGTATAGCTCACCTCTATAACCTCGCACTGTGAAGCGTTATTTTGCAAATCAGAGTCGTCATGATGACCTACTGGTTATGTAAGCATATTAAAGGCGTCCTCATGTGCAAAATGATTATTCATACTAAATAAAATATGGAAAGCAGTTTAAAAATACATGATAACTGTAGAGTATGCATTCATAAATGAGCGGTATGATTAGAATTTCCTGCTGACAATTTATGTAGAGTCTAGATTTAGGGCTTTGAATCCACACAAACCACTGATATAAACCAAAAAGATATATAGTTCTTAAAAGAACACTCAACAAATTGTATGACAATGTAACTTCATGCTGCTGTGAAAGCGGCCCTCCGATTGATTAATTGGAATAATGTTGTTAACATTGATTTTCCATCACAACTTCATACTTCCACCCACGAAGCTGCGCTAAAATAATTGTCAAGTGTTGCAATTCCATAAATTTATTGTAAATGAAACATCATTGCAATGACATTTTGCAATGAAATTGCAAATGGACAAGCTGTAAAAATATTAGAATATGTATTAGTAAATAGATATAAACGAACCAGATGGGTACAAGCATTGGATGTCTACCTGTAGCCGCTAGAAATGAAATGATGTTTATTACCAGAAGTGTTAGCATGACAGGGGCAAAAGTTACTCGATACCATTATAGGGGCACACATGTTGATACAGTATGGGAATTTTCGACCACACATTGACATTAAAAGGCAGAGAATGAAATCAATTTTGTTAAGACAAGCTGTGAAGTTTCTATTTAAATTCAATTATAGTTTGCTACTTCTGAGTCTATTTTTCCTGCTTTTAACATGTTTTATCCCCTATGTAGCACATGGTGTGGGAAACTTTCACTGCTGAAATTCATAGTCATTTCCCCCATCATCGCCCCTGCACCAAACTCTCCCTCACACGGGCAGGGGCTGATCTCGTCGGCGACGTCCATCAGGCCTAATGCGCCGAAACCTAATTCTGGGATGACGCATTCGCACGCGTCACAATCCCGCAACTTATTAGCTCATTATTCACAAAAATTGCTAAAATTGGATCTAATTATCTGCCGTGATGTAAGGCGCTAATTTCTGGAGAATAGTTTGACAGGCTCCCCAAAAAAAGTGTCTGTGTTTCAGGAATGGAGATTTCAGTAGCGGGGGAATTCTGAATAAGATTACGTAACAGAAGCGTGGCAGCGGCGTGGCAGAGGCGTGCTTGTGAGGCGTGGCA
>SDVV010037081.1:0-10878 GCA_016164225.1 Gammarus roeselii
ATAAATATGTAGGCACACAATATGCTAAAGATTGCTAGAACTACAGAGTCAGTAGGAGATATTTGATGAAAGTAAAGCTTGAATCAATGAAGAAATACCTAGCATACGTATAAAAACGGGGTAAACAAATAATCATTGGTTAGATTAGGTTAGGATGAGTTCGGTTTACGGGCAATATCACAAACCATTAGTGAAGAATGCAAGAGTGGATGTTATGAATGTTCAAAATATGACATGTTCTGAATTGGAAAGCAATTTCATTACAAAGTCTGAATTAATCAATAACTTCTCAGTGTATAAGCTGCAAACGTCTTACAAAGATTTATGAAAGTACGACATGCGGGAAAAAGCATCTAACAAAGACATGCGACCGAATAACATAATTGAGATGTACATTAAATTATTGAAGAATTATAACTCTAACACTTTACACAAAACCGATAGATCAGCTCTCCAAGACGACATGGAACCTGAGTCGAGAGGTAAAACAAACAAAATTTTGGATCATTACATCCAAATAAGTGTATTTTAAACCCAATATTTCATGAAAAATAAGCGAATTTATGCCTGATTTATATATATTCCCTTGATAACCAATCAAAACGTATAACAACAACTATAATTAGCTAAATAAGATTCTCTTCTCTACCCTAACCAACAATTATTAACTATAATATACGGTGTATCTTACCACACCCAGAGGATATAACCTACTCCAATTCTCCACGTGGTCTGGTTCATGACTAAGATCATATACTAATTACATAACAGTCATACCAAAAATATCTGACATTTAACACTGAGTTAATGCAAATGATGTGATTTTTACTACTATACCTGTACAAATCTATAGCAAATTCCTAGACCTAACTTATGCTATGCCTCTAACAAGACTAAATTCCAGCTCCATTGTGACGTAACAACGACTTCTATAATGCTTTACTAGGTCACTTCTCAGCAATCTACCACTGATATATAACAATTTTAAAGGTAACACCCAGACACGATACAATACCTCGGACGTGCCATGAATCTGTTTAGTCCATCATCTCTGAACAACATCTAGCAAAGTCACATTGGATATAACCAAGAATCAATACACAGGTACAGTGGTAAAGAATGGGGCTGACATTAGTCTTAAAGAGTGTGATCATAAAAAGCTGGGCTTCTGTTCACAGATGACTTAAGTAAACCACTACAACGATGAGCAGCTTGTCGGATAACCTCCCTAACAAACCCATGGAAGTTAAGATTGACGTCCATAAGAATATACAAATCACGTTGAACATGGATGAAGTCCAAATGACAACCAATGAGTGTAAACCACCTCTACACCAGGACTCCCACCATCCAGTAAATCGTTACACTATACACTTGCTAAGGTTCAATGACGAAAATTCTACAAAAATGCAGTACAGACTTACATCTCCTGAACATACAATCCTATGATTATCGTAGAAAAATCACACAATAACAACAATAACTATAAATAGCCAAATAAGATTCTATACTCTGCTCTAATTCACATTAAAATCGTAAAACATTATGGTATCCAGCATAGTAAATCGGTCTGCTTACACAAATAGGCATAAGCAGAACGAGGTTTTTGCCTATGGGACTCTCTAACTCCTCTTAAACGTTGAAGCATGGTTCTACAATAAACATACAATAAGCTAACAGTATGTCCGAGCTTGTAACAACTGGGATCTTCTATATCTATAATGAGCACGTCAAACGTTGTACCAGGATGTAAGAAGATATTCAAAACACTACAAATAAACAACATGTAACTAAATTAGGCCTGAAAAAATGTTCAACATTGCAGATACAAACGTAATATATTCCAATATTGTATTATATACCCAATACCTCGCATCGAAGATGTAATCTGTACAGAGAACAGACAAAACTGAACGAAAATATTCAGAAATGCTCGAGATATACCAAAGCAAGACGATCAAATCTCCACAATACTTAACACATAAATTAAGAAACATGAAGTACGAGAAAAAAACTAGCATGTAACCAAACAAACAACTAAAGTGAATAAGTTGCCAAGACATGCGAGTGAAATAACTAAAACCTATAGTAGATGATGTGGAATACTTCTACACGAACACACTATAATATACAAAGTCTCATGAAATTACTCACCACCTCAGTCGAAAACAGGGTAAATTAACATTTCAACTAAAGTAATCACGGCTAAATCGTAACAGAATGTTATATGCACATTTATAATACCATAATGATGCAAAAACTTACTAATTATGCCTGAAATAATGTGGAAGATGCAAACCTAAAATATCCTAATAATCCTATAATAATCAACATAAATCCACCGATCATTGCTAACAATACCTAACACAATTTAATAACTTACAATAAATTCATATCATTCAGGTATTATCACTATTGGAATACTGCGTCAATGGAACACCGATATACCTGGTTAAAACCTGGATAATGCATTATGGGTTAGATAGATTCTCTGAGCATATATTACATCAAGTCAAAATACAAACTCAACTCGCCAACTACCAGACTTATAATCCATACTATTCCTATAGATATTATATACACATGAAATAATTGGATGGAAAACACAAAACATGGCCTAAAGTTCAATATCAGGTTTGTACCATACAGGGTCGATCGCACACTAAGGCTGCAAATTTAGTTATAAAACATTCCCACCTCACTAATCCTATTAACAGTATGTATAGTGATAAATGAACAAACAGACAAAATATCCCAACCCCAACCGCTACGAATCCACCAATCAACCATCAAATGAGTCAAATATACCCTCAATTAGATAAGAATACAAACATATATGTACAGGAAAATATAGAACTTTAATCCAGCCATAAATATGTAACGAAACATTCACTCAAACACAGCAATAAACCACGGAAATAACTGATAAGACAATGAACAGGTATGAACAAACTCAACTAGTTTGCCACAGCGCATCCAACATTTTGCCTAGGGGGTCCTCTACCGCATCCCTACATAATGGTGTTATGACAATATCGCTACCAGAATTGAATAAATATATAAAACGAGCAACAGTAAGTGACCAATTATACCCCACTACAGCAATCTAAAGTAGAAAAAATGCATATGAATACAATAAAAATAAAAATACAATGTAAATTAAAATGTTCAAAATATAAAAACTGCCAATCTAGGCCTTCGCGTCACCCGCCGTCGCATCGACCGCCTTCGCGTCACCTGCCTGACTCCGGCCAGCCGTGAAAATATGAGCGCAAACTCCCTAGACTAAAAAGGTAACTCTATTTAATCCTATCTTATTCCTTCACATCCGCGTTTTGCATCCCTATTAACTACTCCCAAGCCTAGCTACAAATTCAACTGGAAAGTTTCACGTAACTTGGCAACAGGAAAATCATATCTTCTTTCGACCACGAACCACAAACATGCGTCCCAAATGTCATCGCACTCGGTCACATAGCCTCATTGCAGTTCTGGGACGCACGAACACAGACCACACGCAGTGGTCACGACATTAGCGTATCATAATCTAGACTAGACTAACTGTACTCGTGGGAATTTCACGGTTAGGACTAGCGTATGATTTTTTTTTGTATTATATGGTTACTTCTCAGCATACAGGGTGCGCGGAAAATTCGTAGAACAATTAACATGAAGAAATTACAGAAAATGTATCAATTTAACTCGCCATGAATGTTTCAGTATCAAGAACGTAGCACTAAATTTACTTGATGGTGTGCATTATTCAATATGCCCACATTTTTGAGACAGTTACGGCTTCCAAACACTGTCCAGCACACAGTCGCTGGCGCACGTCGCAGTATCATTCTAGCGCGTGGTCACATGATAAGCCTTGTCCCATTCTCTGACAAGAGCTGCCGTTAGAATCGCGATTATGTAGATGTTGCTTTTATCAAGTAAATGCACTCAAACAGGTTTCTGAAAGCTGCATGCCTGTTCTTACCACGGTATCACAGACCGTTGTCTATGCCTTTGTCCTTTGCTTGTTTCCCAAAATGAGTAGCTCTTTGGTTGAATCGCGCTTATCATTCAACTTTTGTGTGCCGATGTACTCTACCGATCTTGATATAAATAGCAATCATCCTGCATATTAACTCCTATGGTGATCTAGTTTATGGAAAAAATCATTTACTAACATAAAGAACCATACCGAAAATATCTGACATTTGACACTGAGTAAATACTACGATACCTGTTCAAATCCATAACCAATTCCAAGACCAAACTTATGCTATGCCTCTAGCAAGAAAAAATCAAAGCCCACTGTGTCATAACAACGAACTCTACATTGCTTTACTAGGTCACTTCTCAGCAAACTACCACTGATATATTACAAATTTATAGGCAACACCAGTTGTGTAAAGTAATCGGGAAACCGCTTTCTACAGTCACTTTTGGGTGGGTAGGGGAGAAGGGTAGAGCAATGCTGCAACCTGTGACTCACCAGCGAAGGTGGGCGGAGCCTAACGGGGTACGCGAAGGCGGGGCAGAGCGAAAGAAGTGGTTTTGTTGCGATCGCACTGATGGATAGCTTTTCGGATTATTCGATTGTTAATGGGTTATATATTTTTATTTTCATTAAGGTATTATCGATCAGCTGTGTATGTATGTATGTACGTATGTACGTCTATAGAGCTGTATGCGTACGTGCATGTGTATATTCGAGCGTATAAACGTGTACATGAGTTAAAAATATATATATAACAAAATTTAAAATTCAATACAAGTTTTAAAATTAAAAATTTCAATAAAATTTAAAAAAAATCGACGCACGGACAAAGCAAAATCAACCTATTGATGTGATAACATAGCTACTAAAGAAAGGTCCGAGCGTCGATTTTTTTAATTAAAACTTTATTGGAATTTTTTATTTTAAAACTTGTATTGAATTTTGAATTTTGTTATATATAAATTTTTTAACTCATGTACACGTACGTAAGCTCGAATATACACATGCACAAACGTATACAGCTCTATATACGTACATACGTACGTACTTACATACACAGTTGATCGCCAAGGCGAGCGATGATAGGCCTAAATATTTGCAAAAAAGCCTGCAATCGCATTATAATAGCGAGCTGTATGGCGTGATTGGAGTCAGTGTTACGTAACGAACAAGCGGAAACGGACGGATCATCCTCAAATAGACAACAATGAATGTTCAAGTGGCAAAAAATTAGTTTACGTGTTGTGGAAGATGATATGAGACAGATCGAACAAATGTTGACCAATGTTGAAAATACCAGTTATCTCAGAATGGGTAAAACAAGAATCAAAAGAGTGGGAGCTAACATTCATAAATGGATGAATTAAAAGCATTGGGATGGAGAGCGACTGCATTACAACGATTAGGATGGAAAGCGACGGCATTACAAGCATTGAAATCGAGAGCGACTGCATTACAAGCATTGGGATGGAGAGCGACAGCATTACAAGCATTGTGATGGAGAGCGACAGCATTACAAGAATTGGGATGGAGAGCGGCTGCATTACAAGCATTGGGATGTAGAGCGCTTGCATTACAAGCACTGGGATGGAGAGCGACTGCATCACAAGCATTGGGATGGAGAGCGACTGCAGTACAAGCATTGGGATGGAGGGCTACAGCATTATGAGCAATGGGATGGTGAGCGACAGCATAACAAGCATTGGGATGAAGAGCGGCTGCATTACAAGCATTGGATGGAGAACGACTGCATTACAAGCTTTGGAACGGAGAAGGACTGAATTGCAAGCATTGGGATGGCGAGCGACTGCATTACATGCATTGGGATGGAGAACAACTTCATTACAAGCATTGGGATGGAGAGCAGTTGCATTATATGCATTGGGATGGAGAGCTACTGCGTTACAAGGACTGGGATGGAGAGCGACTGCATTATAATCATTGGGATGGAGAACGACTGCATTGCAAACATTGGGATGGAGAACGACTGCATTACAAGCATCGGGATGGAGAGCGACTGCATTACAAGCATTGGGATGGAGAGCGACTGCATTACAAGCATTTGGATGGAGAGCGATATCATAACAAGCATTGGGATATAGAGCGACTGCATTAAAAGCATTGCAATGGAGAGCAACCGCAATACAAACATTGGGATGGAGAGCAACTGAACTACAAGCATTGCGATGAAGAGCGACAGCATAACAAGCGTTGGGATAGAGAGCGACTACATTGCAAGCATTGGGATGGAGAGCGACTGCATTACAAGCATTGGGGTGGAGAGCGACAGCATTACAAGCAATGAGATGGAGAGCGACTGCATTACAAGCATCGGGATGAGAGCGACAGCAATACAAGCATTGGGATGGAGAGCGGCTGCATTACAGGCATTAGGATGGAGAGCGCTTGCATTTTAAGCATTGGGATGGAGAGCGACAGCACTGCCAGGAGTAAGATGGAGAGCGACTGCATTACAAGCATTGCAATGGAGAGCGACAGAATTACAAGCATTGGGATGGAGAGCGGCTGCATTACATGCAACGGGATGGATGGTGACTGCATTAAAAGCATCCTAATGGAGAACGACTGAATTGCAAGCATTGGGATGGAGAGCGACTGCATTACAAGCATGGGATGGAGAGCAACTGCAATACAAGCATTAGGATGGAGAGCAGCTGCATTATATGCATTGGGATAGAGAGCTACTGCGTTACAAGCACTGGGATGGACAGCGAATGCATTATAAGCATTGGGATGGGGAACGACTGCATTGCAACCATTGGGATGGATAACGACTGCATTACAAGTATTGGGATGGAGAGCGACTGCATTACAATAATGTGATGCAGAGCGACTGCATTACAAGCAATGGGATTGAGAGCGGCTATACAAGTATTGGGATGAAGAGCGACTGCATTACAAGAGTTGGGATGTAGAGCAACTGCATTACAAGCAATGGGATGAAGAGCGCTTGCATTACAAGCACTGAAATGGAGAGCGACTGCATTACAAGCATTGGGATGGAGAGCGAGTGCATTACAAGCAATAGGATAGAGAACGTCTATACAAGCATTGGGCCGGAGAGCGACTGCATTACAAGCATTGCGATGGAGAACGACTGCATTACAAGCATTGAGATGGAAAGCGACTGCATCACATGCGTCGAGATGGAGAGCAGCTGTATTACAAGCATTGCGATGGAGAGGGGCTGCATTAAAATCATTGGGATGGAAAGTGGCTGCATTACAAGCATTGGGATGGAGAGCGCTTTCATTACAAGCACTGGAATGGAGAGCGACTGAATTACAAGCATTGGGATGGGTAGCGACTTCATTACAAGCATTGGGATGGAGAGCGACTGCATCACAAGCATTGAGATGGAGAGCGACAGCAAAACAAGCATTGGGATGGAGAGCGACAACATTACACGAATTAGGATTTAGAGCGATTGCATTACAAGTATTGGGATTGAGAACGACAGCATTACAAGCATTGGGATGAATTGCGACAACATTACAAGCATTGGGATGGAGAGCGACAGCATTACCAGGATTGGGATGGGAAGCGACTGCATTACAAGCATTGCGATGGAGAGCGAATGCATGACAAGCATTGGGATAGAGAGCGACTACATTGCAAGCATTGGGATGGAGAGCGAATTCATTACAAGCATTGAGATGGAGAGCAGCTGCATTATATGCATTGGGATGGAGAGCTACTGCGTTACAAGCACTGGGATGGAGAGCGACTGCATTATAGTCTTTGGGAAGGAGAACAAATGCATTGCAAACATTGGGATGGAGAACGACTGCATTATAAATTTAGGATGGAGAGCGACTGCATTACAAGCATTGGGAGGGAGAGCGACTGCATTACAAGCATTGTGATGGAGAGCGACTGCTTTTCAAGCAAATGGATGGAGAGCAATTATACAAGCATTGGAATGGAGAGCGACAGCATCACAAGAATTGGTATAAAGAGCGACTGCATTATAATCTTTAAAAGGAGAACGACTGCATTGCAAACATTGGGATGGAGAGCGACTTTATTACAAGCATTTGGATGGAGAGCAGCTGCATTACTAGCGTTGCGATGGAGAGCGACAGCATTATAAGCATTGGGATGGAGAGCGACTGCATTACAAGCATTGCGATGGAGAAAGACAGCATTACAAGCATTAGGATGGAGAGCGGCTGCATTACAAGCATTGGGATGGTGAGCGACGGCATTTCTAGCAATGGGATGGAGAACGACTGAACTGCAAGCATTGGGACTGAGAACAACTGCATTACGTGCATTGGGATGAAGAGCCACTGCGTTACAAGCATTGGGATGGAGAGCGCTTTCATTACAAGCACTGCGATGGAGAGCGACTGCATTACAAGGATTAGGATGGAATGCGACGGCATTACAAGCATTGAAATGGAGAGCGACTGCATTATAAGCATTGGGATGGAGAGCGACAGCATTACAAGCATTGTGATGGAGAGCGACAGCATTACAAGAATTGGGATGGAGAGCGGCTGCATTACAAGCATTGGGATGTAGAGCGCTTGCATTACAAGCACTGGGATGGAGAGCGACTGCATCACAAGCATTGGGATGGAGAGCGACTGCAGTACAAGCATTGGGATGGAGGGCTACAGCATTATGAGCAATGGGATGGTGAGCGACAGCATAACAAGCATTGAAATGGAGAGCGGCTGCATTACAAGCATTGGATGGAGAACGACTGCATTACAAGCTTTGGGACGGAGAAGGACTGAATTGCAAGCATTGGGATGGCGAGCGACTGCATTACATGCATTAGGATGGAGAACAACTTTATTACAAGCATTGGGATGGAGAGCAGCTGCATTATATGCATTGGGATGGAGAGCTACTGCGTTACAAGCACTGGGATAGAGAGCGACTGCATTATAATCATTGGGATGGAGAACGACTGCATTGCAAACATTGGGATGGAGAACGACTGCATTACAAGCATTGGGATGGAGAGCGACTGCATTACAAGCATTGGGAGGGAAAGCGACGACATTACAAGCATTGGGATGGAGAGCGACTGCATTACAAGCATTTGGATGGAGAGCGATAGCATAACAAGCATTGGGATATAAAGCGACTGCATTAAAAGCATTGCAATGGAGAGCAACCGCAATACCAGCATTGGGATGGAGAGCAACTGAACTACAAGCATTGCGATGAAGAGCGACAGCATAACAAGCGTTGGGATAGAGAGCGACTACATTGCAAGCATTGGGATGGAGAGCGACTGCATTACAAGCATTGATGTGTAGAGCGACAGCATTACAAACAATGAGATGGAGAGCGACTGCATTACAAGCATCGGGATGGAGAGCGACAGCAATACAAGCATTGGGATGGAGAGCGGCTGCATTACAGGCATTAGGATGGAGAGCGCTTGCATTATAAGCATTGGGATGGAGAGCGACAGCACTGCAAGCAGTAAGATGGAGAGCGACTGCATTTCAAGCATTGCAATGGAGAGCGACAGAATTACAAGCATTGGGATGGAGAGCGGCTGCATTACATGCATTGGGATGGAGGGTGACTGCATTACAAGCATCCTAATGGAGAACGACTGAATTGCAAGCATTGGGATGGAGAGCGACTGCATTACAATCATGGGATGGAGAGCAACTGCAATACAAGCATTAGGATGGAGAGCAGCTGCATTATATGCATTGGGATAGAGAGCTACTGCGTTACAAGCACTGGGATGGACAGTGAATGCATTATAAGCATTGGGATGGGGAACGACTGCATTACAACCATTGGGATGGATAACGACTGCATTACAAGTATTGGGATGGAGAGCGACTGCATTACAATAATGTGATGCAGAGCGACTGCATTACAAGCAATGGGATTGTGAGCGGCTATACAAGTATTGGGATGAAGAGCGACTGCATTACAAGCGTTGGGATGTAGAGCAACTGCATTACAAGCAATGGGATGAAGAGCGCTTGCATTACAAGCACTGAGAAGGAGAGCGACTGCATTACAAGCATTGGGATGGAGAGCGAGTGCATTACAAGCAATGGGATAGAGAACGTCTATACAAGCATTGGGCCGGAGAGCGACTGCATTGCAAGCATTGAGATGGAAAGCGACTGCATCACATGCGTCGAGATGGGAGAGCGGCTGTATTACAAGCATTGCGATGGAGAGGGACTGCATTAAAATCATTGGGATGGAAAGTGGCTGCATTGCAAGCATTGGGATGGAGAGCGCTTTCATTACAAGCACTGGAATGGAGAGCGACTGAATTACAAGCATTGAGATGGAGAGCGACAGCAAAAGAAGCATTGGGATGGAGAGCGACAACATTACACGAATTAGGATTTAGAGCGATTGCATTACAAGTATTGGGATTGAGAACGACAGCATTACAAGCATTGGGATGGAGAGCGACAGCATTACAAGCATTGGGATGGAGAGCGACAGCATTACCAGGATTGGGATGGGACGCGACTGCATTACAAGCATTGGAATGGAGAGCGACTGCATTACAAGCATTGGGATGGAGAGCGACAGCACTACAAACATTGGGATGGAGAGCGACAGCATTACAAGAATTGGGATGGAGAGCAACTGCATTAGAAGCATTGGGATGTAGAGCGACTGCATTATATGCATTGGGATGAAGAGCTACTGCTTGACAAGCACTGGGATGGAGAGCGACAGCATTACAAGCATTGGGATGGAGAGCGGCTGCATTACAAGCATTGGGCTGGAGAGCAACGACATTACTAGCTTGGGATGGAAAATGACTGAATTGCAAGCATTGAGTTGGAAAACGACTGCATCACGAGCATTGAGATGGAGAGCGACTGCATTACAAGCGTTGGGATGTAGAGCAACTGCAT
>SDVV010037082.1:0-10878 GCA_016164225.1 Gammarus roeselii
TAACAGCTCGTGCCACCCCTCAGTGACAGTTAACAGCTCGTGCCACCCCTCAGTGACATTTAATAGCCCGTGCCACCCCTCAGTGACAGTTAACAGCTAGTGCCACCCCTCAGAGACAGTTAATAGCTCGTGCCACCCCTCAGAGATAGTTGACAGCTCGTGACACCCCTCAGTGACAGTTTACGGCTCGTGCCATCCCTAAGTGACAACTAAGTGACAGTTAAAAACTCGTGCCACTCCTCAGTGACGATTAACTACTCGTGCCTCCCCTCACTGACAGTTAACAGCTCGTGCCTCCCTCAGTGACAGTTAACAGATCGTGCCACCCCTCAGTGGCAGCTTACAGCTCGTGCTATCCCTAGGTGACAACTAGGTGACCGTTAACAGCTTGTGCCACCCTTCAATGACACAGTTAACAGCTGTGCCATCCCCCAGTGACAGTTAACAGCTCGTGCCATCCCCCAGTGACAGTTAACTGATGGTCCACCCCTCAGTGTCAGTTAACAGTATGCAATTGTATTTTATTTCCACGGAACTACTCGAAGCTTACAAGTGCCAATAGCTGCACTTCCTAAAGAGCAATAGATGAACGGCTGCTGTTAGTGATCGGGTGGAGAGAGCCTCGAACCTGCCTCAACGATGCCAAACCGGGCGACTTGCTCTCGTTCCATTAGGGTTGGAGGCCTCTCGATCTCGAACACGAGTGTTACTTTTTCTGAAGTTCGTTTCTTGATTAATTTGTGTTTACCTTTTTATTCTCTCTATTTTCTGAGGGTGTTCAGGTTCCGTTGCATTTTCCTCTCAGCTTTTATTTCTTGTTCTCAATTCAGAGGTTTTGACCATCTTTAAGGGGACATGATAATATGATCCACTTCTCATTCCAAAAGCTAAAAAGTCGCATTCAAACAATGACTGTCTATGTTTCGAGGCTTCCGGACCACTCAAGGACTTAGAAAATCTGTTATGGAACATTTAAAATCAGCAGAACAGATCACAAACATGAAAAATGTTCGAGATTGGAGTAGATAGGTGACAATGCCGAACAAGGGATTAGAACCCAAGCGGCCGGCCTCCTACCTCAGAAATTTGTTCAGCAGCACCGTCAGCAACAAGGCTCAAAACTATTACACTGGAATCGCACAAGTGCAGGAACAGAGTCGTGATGATGAAATTGGGTTGTGAGGATAAAGTATGTACTTTTTTAGATAGAAGTATTAGTGATGGAGTATAGATTTTGGTGTAGAATTACATATTATAGCAACGAAGGGGGAATTATTGTAATAAATTTATTATTGTAATCATTATTTAAATCGTTCTACGAACATAAATAATACGAACAATGGGTACGAACTCACCGAACAATAATTCAATGTCGTGTACCGGGACATCTGCCACGTCAGAGAATGTAATTCTTCGCACAAATGGGTTACAAATTTCAGAACTTACTTCGATGGAATTCAAGTTTATCTAGGTTTATTGATGAGCAGACAAAGTTACAGGAATATCCATATACACGAATGATTCGTATCCCATCTTCGACTGTGTGAGGGGTTCTGAAGACAACATTTACTCCTGCAGTATTCGTAGAGATAGCTTATCACCATTGGTAGTATATGAATGAACGTTTTTATCCCACAAAGCGGTGGACACTGTTGATGGACATTTTTCAATTGTGCAATATATCATACACGATTGAATGATTTATTTATGGTGACTTTATGCATTAAAAACTATCAACTGACGCTCAGCAGTCTGGAAGAGGGTAGAGCCTTGATATTGCATCTATTCCTAAGCGAATAATCACTTTCACGGTATGTTGTTACGCAGTAAATGATATATATTTTTAAATTATTTTAGTGGGTAACTTAGATCCGTGTGGCTTGTTACTTTTCCCAGACCGCGTTATGTGTTATGTTGCGGTTTTAAATTATATTAGTATGTAATTCAGAACCGTGGGGCTTATTAGTGTCCACACCATGTTCTGTATTCCTTTGCGGATTTTGTCTTAACATTGAGAGATTAAACTCAGCTGTGAGAAACAATTCAGTCCTGAAAAGTGTGAACAATTGCCCTAACACAAATTGCAAGTAAGCTGTGGCACTCGTGGTCGAGTGGTCTGGGCCTCGAACCTAAAACAACGATACCAATACGGGCGGTTTGGTATCTACATGTTCGTGGTTCGAGGCCCCGCGAGCTCGACCACGAGTGTTTCTAATGCGTCCTATCGGATTTTGTGTAATTTATTTGCAGATTCTTCATGGTGACTACCGCAACCCCTCCAAATTCTGTGCGTTTCTGAGCGGGTGTTCGCGCGTTATTTCGTCTTTTCATTTCAACTTGGTTTCGTTTTCTTCTCAGATTTGCATTGCAAACCATTAGATATGTTTTGGACTTCCATATTTCATTTGCGCAGTAAATCTATTTAGAAGCGTTTAAGTATAGTAGTATAAATTCTGTATTAAACACTCAAATCTGAACTAGATTGCTGCAGATAAACGCAAATACCGAACCCGAGATTCAAATTTACTCGGTCTCCCACGGCCACCCATTGCACGGGATGGCTCAGTGGCACCGTCGTAGCCAGACTCGTCTAAAACCTGCTTGGCAATCGAAGGGTTTGAAATTTACATCGGTGTTGTGCGTTTATCTGCCGTGCTGGCACGCACATAACTACTTTCTAGAGACCCGAAACAGCCCTACTATCTGTATGGTTGAACACTTCGCAAGTTGATAGTTCCAATTATTTTAGTCCAGAAAGCTTCCAACGAAATTTTTTTCCTCACAGGAAGCTAATAGGGCCGTTTTTTTGGCATCGATTTCTTGGGCACCGAAAAATTATGGGACCAAAAGGTGATGGGTCCAAACGTTGATATGACTGAAAGTTGATAGGCCCAAAAGTTAATATGACCGATAGTTGCTAGGACCGTAAGTTGCTAGGACCGAAAGTTGATAGAACCGAAAGTTGATAGAACCGAAAGTTGATAGAACCGAAAGTTGATAGCCCCGCAACGCTTAGCATTTGACAGCACGAGGTCATAAAGATAAACTAAATGGGCCCCCTCAAAAAAAAGAGAAGTGTTGTATTACAGCATATTTTCCTCCCAATGCAATCGTGCAACGAATTCAAAATTTATTTTGTCACGAAAAATTGAGAATCCCGAGTTGTTTAACATCGAGTTATTAGATCAGTTGTAGCCCGGAATCAACGATTGGAAATTATCACGGTACTTGTTGCTCTTGGTACTTGCTTCTCATGGAAATTTTAACTTTTCGAGGCGGATATTTGTTTTATGGGCTTACGAGTGCCTAGGTGGCACTGAAGGCGGATGGGCGACGGAAGTGCGACCATCCGCAGTGAGTTTGCACCGGTTACTGGTTTGCCCCGTCTGCGATTCATTATATTGATATTACATAATGCTGTAGTAACCTTCTTCCCCTTTCAAATCGTGTCATTGGTTTGTCTCTACGACGTCTGGTTAGCTAACAGTAAACGATTTGGTTCTTTTACCTTTCGGTGGCAAACGCTTTAGACCCAAATGCAATTCTTCAATTTACGCTCCAGGCTATTAGCATTGGATCAGCGCAACTCGAACACCTCCTATTTGAGGCACAACTTGACTATTGGTGAGGATAAAAGTCATGTTTTTTATACCGTATATTATTCGAATTTATTTGTCTCCGAGGAACCCCTATTTCATAAAATGGGGTAATACTACACCTCTGAAAGAACTTGTTAACGCGTGGGCACTCGTCAGTGATAGCAATAAGTGCTGCTTTCTACAATTGAGTTTATGGGTACGAGGACCTCTGATCTACGGCAGCAGTTTTATTTTTTCCTCGAAATCCATCTAATCATAAAATAG
The DNA here is from genome assembly GCA_016164225.1 of Gammarus roeselii. Taxonomy (NCBI): domain Eukaryota; kingdom Metazoa; phylum Arthropoda; class Malacostraca; order Amphipoda; family Gammaridae; genus Gammarus; species Gammarus roeselii. Next base: position 3,864 of record SDVV010037082.1, read on the forward strand.
ATTTTGACCAACATTTGACCTATCTTTTCATAAAAAGTTTACACTTGTGTTTCCGGGCGCATTCTCACAAATGATAGGTTTCTCGTTTCATATAAGAGGGTATTTTTGTTTCAAGGAAACATAAAACGATGCATGTTTGCTCTCGCGGGATGACGACGCGGGCGCATTAGAACAATCAATCACGAAACACGACCAGTGGAGCATAAAGCGGACACGACCCCATATCCACTCGTTCACTGCGGCACCCGTGATTGAGTGGAGAGAGCCTCGAACCTGCCTCAACAATACCAAACCGCGCGACTTGCTATCGCTGTATTAAGGGTTCTGATCCCCTCGATCTCGACCGCGAGCGTTACTTTTTCCGAAATTCATTTGTTGACTAATTTGTGTCTACACTTTCATTCCCTCCCTTTTCTGAAGATGCTCAGGTTCCGTTGTGTTTTCCTCTCACCTGTTATTCCTTGTTCTCAATCCAAAGATTGTGTCCATATGTGTGGGAAATGATAATATGATCCACTTATCTTTCCAAACGCTGAAAATTCGCATTTAAACAATGTCTGTCTATGTTTAGCGGCTTCCGGAACATTCAAAGACTCAAGAATTCTGTTACGGAACGTTTATAACCAGCAGAGCAGCTCTATAACACGCACTGCAGATGTTGGTTCAGCGCCACCGTCAGAAACAAGGCTTGAAAATATTATGTTGGGAATCGCACGGGTTCGAATCATGAGTCGGGCTGCCAGAGGACTGTTCCCTAGAAGCAAAAAGAAAACTGCAGCAAGGTTGAGATGAGGAAACAGAATTGTGATGATGAATTTGGGTTGTGAGGGTGAAAAAATTTTTTTTAGATAAAAGTTGTAGTGATGAAGTAATTATTTTGTTGTTGAATTCAGTGTTATAGCGATGAAAGAAGAATTGTTGTTGTAATGAAATAAGTGTTCTGCTATCTATAAACGAGTCTTGGCGATCTAATGAGAGTTGTGGCGATGACACAAGAGTTGTTGTGATCAAATAAGAATTGTGGGGATGGAATAACAACTGATAAGATGCAGTGGGTCCGAAAAAGTATGCTTTTGGGCCAAAAGTGTCCCTCGGTCTGAAAAATGGTGTCCATGGGACAAAATGAAAGTTTATGATCGGGACCTTCATGTTTAAAAAAAATGCAATGCCAGTTGTGAAAAATACATAAATTTTCATTTATATAATTGATATGGTGCTACGAACCCAAATAATACGAACAATTAGCACGAACGCACCGAACAATAATTCAACGTCGTGTACCGGGACACCTGCCCCGTCGGAGAATGTAATTTTTGGCAAAAATTGGTTACAAAGTTCAGAACTTACTACGAAGGAATGTAAGCTTATCTGGGTTTATTGATGAGCAGACAAAGTTACAGGAATATCCAAATACACGAACGATTCATATCCCGTCTTCGACTGTGTGAGAGGTTCTGAAGACAACATTTACAACTTCAGTATTAATAGAAATAACTTATTACCAAGAGTAGTATATGAATGAACGTTTTTATCCCACAAAGCGGTGGACATTGTTGATGAACATTCTTCAATTGTGCATTATATCATACACGATTGATTGATTTTTGGTGACTTTATGCATTAAAAACTATCAACTGACGCTCAGCAGTCAGGAAGAGGGTAGAGCCTTGATATTGCATCTATTCCTAAGCGAATAATCCCTTTCACGGTATGTTGTCACGCCGTAGATGATATCTTTTTCTAAATTATTTTAGTGGGTAACTTAAATCCGTTTGGCTTGTTAGTTTTCCCAGACCGTGTTCTGTTTTTTTTTTGCGGTTTTAAATTATATACGTGGGTAATTCAGAACCGTGGGGCTTATTAGTGTCCACGCCATGTTCTGTGTTCCATTGCGGATTTTGTCTTGTAATTGCGAGATTTAACTCAGCTGTGAGAAACAATTCAGTCCTGAAAAGTTTGAACCATTGCCCTAACAAAAATTGCAAGTTAAGCAGTGGCACTCGTGGTCGAGTGGTCTGGGGCTCGAACCTAAAACAACGATACCAATACGGGCGGTTTGGTATCAACATGTTCATGGTTCGAGGCCCCGAGAGCTCGACCACGAGTGTTTCTATTGCGTCCTATCGAATTTTGTGTAATTTATTAGCAGATTTTTCACAGTGACTACCGCAACCCCTCCAAATTCTGTACGTTTCTGAGTGGGTGTTCGCGCGTTATTTCGTGTTTTCATTTCAGCTTATTTCGTTTTCTCCTCAGATTTGCATTGCAAACCATTAGATATTAGATATGTTTTGAGGCTTCCATATTTCATTTGCGCAGTAAATCTACTTAGAAGCGTTTATGTATAGTAGTATAAATTCTGTATTAAACACTCAAATCTGAATTAGATCGCTGTAGATGAAACGCAAATACCGAACCCGAGATTTAAATTTATTCGGTCTCCCACGGCCACCCATTGCACGGGATGTCTCAGTGGCACCGTCGTCGCCAGACTCGTCTAAAACCTGCTTGGCAATCGAAGGGTTTGAAACTTACATCGGTGTTGCGCGTTTATCTGCCGCGCTGGCACGCATATAACTACTTTCTAGAGACCTGAAACAGCCCTACTATCTGTATGGTTGAACACCTCGCAAGTTGATAGTTCCAATTATTTCAGTCCAGAAAGCTTCCAACGAAATTTTTTCCCTCACAGGAAGCTAATAGGGCCGGATTTTTTTGCCATCGATTTCTTGGGCACCGAAAAATGTTGGGACCAAAAGTTGATGGGTCCAAAAGTTGATAGGACTGAAAGTTGATTGGTCCAAAAGTTGATATGACCGAAAGTTGATAAGAACGAAATTTGATAGGACCGAAAGCTGTTAAGACCGAAAGTTGCTAGGACCGAAAAATGCTGGGACCGAAAGTTGATAGAACCAAAAGTTGATAGCCCCGCAATGCTAAGCGTTTGACAGCAAGAGGTCATAGAGACAAACTAAATGGGCCCCTCAAAAATATATGTGTTGTATTACAGCATATTTTCCTCCCAATGCAATCGTGCAACGAATTCAAAATTCATTTTGTCACGAAATATTGAGAATCCCGAGTTGTTTAACATCGAGTTGTTAGATCAGTTGCAGCCCGAAATCAACGATTGGAAATTATCACGGTACTTGTTGCTCTTGGTACTTGCTTCTCATGGAAAATCTAACTTTTCGAGGCGGATCTTTGTTTTATGGGCTCACGAGTGCCTAGGTGGCACTGAAGGCGTATGGGCGACGGAAGTGCGACCATCCGCAGTGAGTTTGCACCGGTTACTGGTTTACCCCGTCTGCGATTCATTATATTGATATTACATAATGCTGTAGTAACCTTCTTCCCCTTTCAAATCGTGTCATTGGTTTGTCTCTACGACGTCTGGTTAGCAAACAGTAAGCGATTTGGTTCTTTTACCTTTCGGTGTCAAACGCTTTAGACCCAAAATGCGATTCTTCAATTTACGCTCCAGGCTATTAGCATTGGATCAGCGCAACTCGAACACCTCCTATTTGAGGCACAACTTGACTATTGGTGAGGATAAAAGTCATGTTTTTTATACCGTATATTATTCGAGTTTATTTGTCTCTGAGGGACCCCTTTTTCATAAAATGGGTTTATACTACACCTCTGAAAGAACTTGTTAACGCGTGGGCACTCGTCAGTAAACGCAAAACGTGCTGCTTGCTACAATTGAGTTTATGGGTACGAGGACCTCTGATCTACCGCAGCAGTTTTATTTTTTTCCTCGAAATCCATCTAATCATATAATAGATTTTGACTAACATTTGACCTATCTTTTCATAAAAAGTTTACACTTGTGTTTCCGGGCGCATTCTCACAAATGATAGGTTCCTCGTTTCATATAAGAGGGTGTTTTTGTTTCAAGGAAACATGAAACGATGCACGTTTGCTCTCGCGGGATGACGACGCGGGCGCATTAGAACAATCAATCACGAAACACGACCAGTGAAGCATAAAGCGGACACGACCCCATATCCACTCATTCACTGCGGCACCCGTGATTGAGTGGAGAGAGCCTCAAACCTGCCTCAACAATACCAAACCGCGCGACTTGCTATCGCTGTATTAAGGGTTCGGGTCCCCTCGATCTCGACCGCGAGCGTTACTTTTTCCGAAATTCATTTATTGACTAATTTGTGTTTACACATTCATTCCCTCCCTTTTCTGAAGATGCTCAGGTTCCAAACGCTGAAAAATCGCATTTAAACAATGTCTGCGGTAGATCAGAGGTCCTCGTACCCATAAACTCAATTGTAGCAAGCAGCACGTATTGCTATCACTGACGAGTGCCCACGCGTTCACAAGTTCTTTCAGAGGTGTAGTATTAACCCATTTTATGAAATAGGGGTCCCTCAGAGACGAATAAACTCTTATAATAAACGGAATACAAAAAATTCGGAAAGACGCAATAGAAACACTCGTGATCGAGCTCGCGGTCCTCGAACTATGAACACGTTGATACCAAACCGCTTATTGGAATCGTTGTATTTTAGGTTCGAGGCCCAGACCACTCGACCACGAGTGCCACAGTTTAATTTGCGTTGTTTGTTAGGGCAGTGGTTCACACTTTTCAGGACTGGATTGTTTCTCTCAGCTGAGTTAAATCTCTCAATGTTGAGACAAAACCGCAGTATATCACAGGACACGGTGTGGGAAAACTAATAAACCACTCGGATCTAAGTTACCCACTAAAATAATTTGAAAAATATATAAACTACTGAGTGACAACATACCGTGAAAGTGATTATTTCCTTAGAAATAAATGCAATATCAAGGCTCTACCGTCTCTCTGGCTACTGGGAGTTAGTTGATAGTATTTAATTCATAAAGTCTCCATAAATCAATCATTCGTGTATGACATATTGCACAATTGAAAAATGTCCATCAACAGTGTCCACCGCTTTGTGGGATAAAAACGTACATTCATACACTGCCCATGGTAATAAGTTATTTCTATGAATACTGAAGTAGTAAATGTTGTCGTCAGAACCCCTCACACAGTCGAAGACGTGATACGAATCATTGGTGTATTTGGATATTCCTGTAACTTTGTCTGCCTAACGATAAACCTAGATAAACTTAAATTCCTTCGGAATAAGTTCTGAACTTTGTAATCAATTTTTGCGAAAAATTACATTCTCCGACGTGGCAGGTGTCCCGGTACACGACGTTGAATTTTTATTCGGTGCGTTCGTGTTAATTGTTCGTATTATTTGGGTTCGTAACCCCATTTAAATTATAGATATAAAATTTCATGAATTTTTCACAACAGGCATTGCATTTTTTTATCATGAAGGTCCCGATCAGAATTTTTTTTGTCCCAGGGCCCAAAAGCATAGTTTTTCGGACCCATTGCATCTTATCAGTTGTTATTCCATCACTACATTTCTTATTTGATCACAACAACTCATGTGTCATCGCCCCAACTATCATTAGATCGCCTTAACTCATATGTAGATAGCAAAACACTTATTTCATTTCAACAATTCTCCGTTCATTGCTATAATACTTAAAACTACAACAAAATAATTATTTCATCACTACATCTTTTATCTAAAAAAAATATTCGTATCCTCACAACCCAAATTCATCATCACAATTCTGTTTCTCCACCACAAACTTGCCGCAGTTTTTATTTGCCTGTAGGAAACGGTCTTCTGGCAGCCCGACTCATGATTAGAACCCGTGCGATTCCCAGCATAATATATTTTTAAGCCTTGTTTCTGACGGTGGCGCTGAACCAACTTCTGCAGTGCGTGTTATAGAGCTGTGCTGCTGGTTTTAGATATTCCGTAACAGATTTCATGAGTCTTTGAATGGTCCGGAAGCCTCGAAACATAGACAAACATTGATTGAATGCAACTTTTTAGCGTTTGGAAAGATGAGTGGATCATATTTTCATGCTCCCAACAGACGGACACAAACTCTGAATTGAGAACAAGGAATAACAGGTGTGAGAAAAACACACCAGAACCTGAGCATCCTCAGAAAAGGGAGGGAATGAAAGTGTAAACACAAATTAGTCGATAAATGAATTTCGGAAAAAGTAACGCTCGTGGTCGAGATCGAGCGAACCCGAACCCTTAATACAACGATAGCAAGTCGCGTGGCTTGGTATCGTCTAGGCAGGTTCGAGGCCCTCTCCACTCAATCACGGGTGCCGCAGTGAATGAGTGGATATGGGGTTGTGTCCGCTTTATGCTCTACTGGTCGTGTTTGTGATTGATTGTTCTAATGCACTCGCGTCGTCATCCCGCGAAAGCAAACGTGCATCGTTTCATGCTTCCTTGAATCAGAAACACGCTTTGATATGAAAACGAGGAACCTATCATTTGTGAGAATGAGTCCGGAATCACAAGTTTGAACTCGCTAAGAAAGGATAGGTCAAATGTTGGTCATAGTCTATTATTCAACTAAATGGATTTCGAGGAAAAAAGTAAAACTGCTGTGGTAGATCAGAGGTCTTTGAACCCATAAACTAAATTGTAGCAAGCCGCACGTATTGCTATCACTGACGAGTGCCCACGCGTTAACAAGTTCTTTCAGAGGTGTAGTATTAACCCATTTTATGAAATAGCGGTCCCCCAGAGACGAATAAACTCGTATAATATACGGTATTAAAAACATGACTTTTATCCTCACCAATAGTCAAGCTGTGCCTCAGAGGGGCGGTGTTCAAGCTGCGCTGATCCAATGCTAATAGCCTGGAGCGTAAATTAGTAGAGTATATAGGTGCAAGACAGCCCTGGAAAAAGGCGGTGCAAGACAGCCCTGGAAAAAGGCGGTGCAAGACAGCCCTGGAAAAAGGCGGTGCAAGACGGCCCAAAAATATAGGAGCAAGACGGCCCAAAAATATAGGAGCAAGACGGCCCAAAAATATAGGAGCAAGACGGCCCAAAAATATAGGAGCAAGACGGCCCAAAAATATAGGAGCAAGACGGCCCAAAAATATAGGAGCAAGACGGCCCAAAAATATAGG
>SDVV010037083.1:0-10878 GCA_016164225.1 Gammarus roeselii
ACTGCGTGCTGGTCTCGCATACCAGCGACGTCGGGTTCGATTCCTGGCTACGGACTATAGGTTTTTCCGATGATGACATCACTGTGATAATTTAAATTTTTATATGGCATATAAATACTTTTTGAAAATAGTTAGATGATATACCCGAGTCACACTTTAACATTATGTAACCTTCAAATTCTCCACTCACTATACACTTCTGCTTACCAAATGTAAAAAAAAAGAAAATATATCTAACATTCCCATGACACTTTGTTTTGTACAGAAAACGTTATGACGGCAAAAAAAAATGTGTTTGGATCACTAGAAGACAAATAGACACATAGCTGCACTGCGCATTAAATGATGTTATTATGTCAATCGTTATCCTTCAACGCCAGCTGAGAGGAAAGCCTTCAGTTTAAACAGGGAATGCTCAACGCGAGTAAGGTAACGCTATCGACTCACTGCCCTCTGCTCTGTAACATGTATAGGTAGCAGATAGGTATAAGGACGTCAAAGACATAAGGGACAATTATGCTTAGAAATGTTGAGTTCACTATTATGATACTTCCTAACTATGGACCTCTCAGCCATACGCCTTTCATCCATGGACCTGTCAGCAAATGGACTGTGAGCTCAGCTATGGATTTTTCAGTCGTGTACCTATCACCCATGGACCTCTCAGCCATGGATATCTCTGCCGATTTTGCTTAAAAATGTTGTGTTGACTATTATGATACTTCCTAACTATGGACCTCTCAGCCATAAGTCTTTCATCCATGGACCTGTCAGCAATGGACCGTAAGCTCAGCTATGGATTTTTCAGTCTTGTACCTATCACCCATGGACCTCTCAGCCATGGATATCTCTGCCATACGTCCCCACCATTGACCTTTTAGCTATCGACCTCACTGTCACAATTGATAGACAATGTTATTCATTGCATTTTTTCGGTTTTGGTTTCTCCCTTAAACTCCAGTATCGTCGCCTTCGCGCAGTATACACGTTCAGTGGACCGAATGATTTACCACTAAATCGTCGTTTCTTTATGAACAACAATCAAAATATAGGAAGTTCTCCCTTGCCCCACTAATCCCTGCCGCTTTATCCTGATAACTCGGCTCTCATGAAACATCACCGTCAGCGGCTCTCATGAACCATTCTCGTCTGAGCTGAAGAGGAGGGGGGCCGTCTTCAGCTCCTGCATGCGGGTATGTGCCGGCCTCATGTTGAGGTGTTGCTCTTAGTCACGAGATGACGGAGCTATCACAGTCTCCGAAGCGAATCCAATTTATCAAGCTGCCTTTGATCCCAGTATCGTATTTCTTTCGTATTCCTCCGAAGTATCGAATTTCGAAAGGCTCGATGGTGAGTCGTCACTGGACGGCTTCTCATGATTGATTACTAAAACTGGCAGCATCTGTACGAATAAGGGTTGGTCATCTTCACTGTGTGTGTCAGGGGCAATAAATTATACAATGAATTTTGTTGTGAAGATCAACGTTTCTCTGTAAGTTACATAACTGATAACCTTTGGGTATAATTCTTATAAACATTTGGATTCGCCACTCACGGTTGACTTCTGAAGCAGTCACATTTCAAGAGCAAGTAGGGCATAATGCGTGTAACTGTTTTCTGAAAGTTGATACTCTAATAGGGAACAATGAATAATAAAACATTTATACATTTTAGACAAAAAACAAAATAAACATCTACGTAATGTGGGTTGACTTGCATCAGGAAATACAAACTAAAAATCCACAGCTCATTAATACAAATAATAAAATATTCTGGTTACTAATTGTCTTTCATTCAATGACCAATGAAACAGGTAACGTAGAATGAAGAAATGCGGACGTGAAATGGGGACGTGAAATACGGTCTGATTTGAGGCAGTCCAGTTCTGTACAACAGTAGTATACATGTCGCATAAACGCAATTCGAGGCATTTTTAACGTCGAGCGTATGGATGGGCGACCTTGGGGCGACCATGTGGTCGGAGTCAGGCGGGCGGGACCGGATTTGGGCAGAGCCACTGATTAGGCAGGCGGGTGACGCGAAGGGCGGAAGGGTAGCGGAAGGCGGGCTCGCGGAGAGAACGGAGGTGAATGACTCATTTGGAATATTGGATTGTTAACAGGTATTTGCATTTCAATGCTAGGCATACTGTACTGCGATACCATTGCATGTCATGTTGCATATATTCATATTCAATGCTGGTCCACTAAATGCTCAGGGGTATTGATAAGATATTTATAAGATAAATTTTTATGGATAATAGATCTAGTGATAAATCTGATATCATTTCTACATCATTCAACATCGAACCATTTCCACCTGGCATAGATTCAATTAGTTTATTGTTATTTTTTGCGATTGTTTTTATCAGTACCCTTGCGTTCTGTTGTACTTACTCCTGCAGTAACTCCTTCATTCGTTTTCCCTGTTGTGAGCTATATAAACAGGTGACTGAAACATTCATTCACAAGGAGACAGATCTCGTTATGGAATATTTTCAAGATGCAAATTATCTGCTCAGGGTGAATATGATTGTCCTTATTTATGGAAGCATTACGATTCAATTATCTCGCTATGGCAAATTAGGTGAAATTGCTCCTATCTGTTATTTGAATTGTATTTTTTCCGTGACTGATTTGTCATTATTTATATGCTTTTGAGTGTATGTTTCGTTTAATTTTTATGTCTGGATTACAATTCTATACATATTTTTTATGTACATATATGTTTGTATCCGTATCTAGTTTGGGTATAATTGACTCATTCGGAGGTTGTTTGGATGATTGCTACCAGCCTGATATTGAATTTTGAGCAATGTTCAGTAGGTTATCCATCTACATATTTATTTCATTTGTATACAATATCTATATGAATAGTATGGTTTATTAGTTTGACAGTTGGCGGGTTGATGTATATATTTCGTAGGATGCAGAAACTTCGTTACGAGATTTTGTATACTTCATAATGCATTATCCATCTTTGAACCAGATATATCGGTGTTCAATGGACGCGGTGTTCCAATAGCGAGAGTAGCTGAACGATATGGATTTATTGTACGTCATTATAGTGTGTTATGTATTCCTGATAATGATAGGTTGATATATGTTGAATTTGTATTTTTGTTTTATAATTATCTCATACAATTTCTAGGATATTTTTGTTATGCATTGTCCATGTAGCACACTATTTCAGGCAAATTTGGTCGGTTTTTGCATCATTCTTCTGTTTTTATTATACCTTGACCGTTTTAGTATGTGTCCTTCAGTTTTGTATGTTCTCTGTATTGTTTAAATCTTCGATGCAAGGTATTGGGATTTTTTATACAATATCGGAATATAGGATACATTACGTTTGTATCTGCAATGTAGAACATTATTTCAGGTATAAATTAGTTACAAGTTGTAAATTTTTAGTGTTTCATACGTGGTTATTGTTTTATATAGAAGATTGCATTTGTTACAAACTTGGTCTTGTTGTTACTTTATTGTATATTTAGTGTAGGACAATCCTTCAATTTTTATGAGGAGTTAGAGAGTCCCCTAGGCAAAAGCTCTTTGCGTTTACGTTCATTTCCGATTTACCATGATGGATACCCTAGTGCATTAAAAATTTTAATATTGATTAGGGCAGAGTAGAGAACCTTATTTGGCTATTTTATATAGTTATTGATGAATGATTTTTTTTCACGATAATCATTTGAATCTATGTTTCAGAGTTGTAAATCCGTACTGCATCTTTGTGGAATTTCGTCATTGATCTCTGACAAACGAATAGTTTAACGTTTCTAGAAGACGACTTATTGGTTTGATGGGTCATGGTGTAGAGGCGGCTTAGACTTTTATGTGGTCATTTGGAGTTAGTCCAAGTTCAACGTGATGTCGGTCTTAACATCCGTGTGCTTGTTAGAGAGGTTATCCGACAAGCTGATTATTGTTGTAGTGATTTACTTAGGTTGTCAGTGAACAGAAGCCCAGCTATTCATGGGCACACACTTTTTGAGCCTCATGTCAGGCCTTTTCTTGACCACTGTACCTGTGTATAGATTCTTGATTATCTCCAGGATGTGACTTTGCTCGACGTTGTTTAGAGACGATGGACTAAACAGATGCATGGCATGTCTGAGGTATTGTACCGTGACCGGGTGTTACCTCTAAATTTGTTAAATATCAGTGGTTGGTTGCTGAAAAGTGACTTAGGTAAGCATTGTAGAGATGACACAGTGGGCTACGATTTTGTACTATTATAGATACTATATTTTAATAAAATTTAGGAATTCGTTCAGATTGAACTGATACCGTAGTTATAATATTTGTTATGCATGAATTCAGTGTTGTTTTTTAAATGTCAGATATTGTTTTGGTATGACTTTTATGCTGCTATGTTATTAGAATACGATCTTGGTCATGAACCAGATCACGTGGGATGTTGGAGGTGGATTTATCATCTGGGTGTGGTAGGATACACCGTATAATTTATAATAGTTAATCAATAATGCGTATGATAGAGTAGAGAATCCTATTAAGCTATTTTATAGATGTTGTTGTACGTTTTGATTGTTTATCATATGAATATATCTGTTTTTAATATAATTTCGCCTAATTTCATGGAATGTTGGGTATAAAATACGCGTAATTGGGTGTAATTATCAAAAATATTGATATGTTTTACCTCTCGACACTAGATTTGGGGAAGTGTTAGTGTTAAAATTCTTCAATAATAGAATTTATACACTTTGAAATTATTGACAATTTGAGGCTTTGTTATGAGATTGCGTTCCAATTCAGAAAATCTGACTTATTCGAGCATTCACCAGATCCACTGTAACATTTTCACTAAAGGTTACTGATGGTGGCGTAAACCTAACCCATCCTAACTCAATCTAATCAAGGATAATTTTTTGTTCCTGTTTCCATACTCATGTCATGTATTTCTTCATGGATTTAGACTTTATTCATATCAAATCTATCCTCTTGACTCTAAAGTCTTACCAATCTTTAGCAGATTGTGTGCCTACATATGTTTATATATTTTTTTCACTATGCTTGTTACAAGTCCAGAAATATCGATTAATTTCAAGTAATGTTAGGTGATCGCTCGATGGTAGACTGTCGAGTTCAAAACGTTTATGTAACCTTACCGCATATGTCAGTGATTGTTACGGGTGTTAGAGCGTTAGCAAGTTTTATGTGTGGTTTTACTATTGGAAGAAGATTTTTTCATAATGTTGGATGTGTTGCTCCTACTATTTTCGTCTATTATAACGAATATTGAATAAATCCATTCCAACATTTTTACAACAGATCTGTTATGCAAGGTCCGCAGTCAACAAGATTTAGGATATAAACCAAGTCTAAGATACATAATGAGCGGAATACATAGCAATGTACGACAACATAGATCATATATCAATGAATGGAAAAAAGGGCTGTTATACACTGCCAGACGCATAAATATCTAACCTAACCTATTCTAATTAATAGTTATGTAGTTTCATTCAAGTTGATGTTCATGTATGGTATTGATATGTATGAATATCTCCACTAGGGCTGCATATTTAACATATTATTAGCAGTTTGAATACACTTCTCTAATTTTGATCTAACAAAAAATATCTTTTTGCAGATGTTTAGGTTCCAGAATGTATCGTATCTCCATTTCATGTTTGGATGAGTACCAGCACGTTGGTTACAAAAGGACAAATTAGCTTCATTTGTTGCAAGTTTTTTTTGTGGATCAGTTATACGCGATGTTAGGATGAAAGATCTGGTTAATCTAACCCAACCTAACCATTATTTATATATTTTTTATTCAAGTTTGATGGTTATGTATGGTATTTTGTTATTCTGTTATGCGATGTACACATTAAATTCATCCACATGGTTATATTTTCCGTAGCTTTTATTTTAATATCACACACCAGGTACACACATTCACGCTTTGTACGCATAATCAGGGCCGGTCACGGCATATTGTAGGCGTTTTTTTTTAAGGTCGGTACCAGCACCATGTTGGCATTTACCCACATTCGGGCAAAAAGAGATACCATACATCGCCAGATGCATTAATACCTAGGCAACCTAACCTAACCATCATAACCAATAATTATGTATTTCCATTCAAGTTTGATGGCTATGTATTTTTCTTTAGTCATTATTTTTATACGATATACATATCAAATCCCTCCACATAGCTCTATTTTACGTACCTTGTTTAGTATCACACAAAATGTAGACACATACACACATTTGTATGCATAAACAGGCGTGGTTAACATCTGTAGCATTTTAATCTCTTATCTGTGATTTTTCCATTAGAACAACGTCCCTTGCTTTTGTTACAAGATATTTAATGTGATTCAGCTTCACGGTATGTTAGGTTAAAATAACTAATCATCCTAACCTAACCTAACCTTTTCAAAATAAGAATTATGTATTATCGATCGAATTTTCATGCCTACATGTTTTTTTCAGTGTTTCAGGATTAATGCATAACAAATGTCTCCACTCGACTCAACATTTGATCTATTCGTTGCAGTTTTGATACACAATTCCAATTTATTTGATCTAGCAAATTTCATCCATTTGCAATGGTAATTACATCGTTGTTTGATTGTTAGAGCTATTTTCATATCTATTTTTTATTTTTTGATTTGACACAATTCGACATCACTTATATACATTATTACCGCCCATCAAAACCTAACATAACCTAATGTACTGTATTCAGTCATTGATATATGCATATGAAGCCCTCCAGACGACTGTAAATATAACTTTAACATACATGTTATTTATTTCATTGTCACTCTCGACCAATATAAGTTAGCAGAGAGGCCCATTTTCAAACTTGGACGGATTGAATGCTACAAGTAATTCAAATTTGTATCCAGTTTTATACAAACAGGCTGGACACATGGTCTCGCATTAGGTTTTTCTTATTCCACTTGGCTCAACATCCTTTGATGACTTGCATATCTGATTTTTTTCCTTAAACTTTGTAACATACGACTGTGACGAGTCGACAAATCCAACTTCCTTTTTCCTTCATCCATATTTGAATGATATCTCCCACTATTTTGATTCTTGTTTCACCCATTCTGAGATAACTGATAATTCATCATTAGTCAATATTTGTTCGATCCGACTCATATCATATTCGGAAATTTCTTATTCCATCACTTGTTAACAATTTTTTGAGATATTATTATCCATTTTTGTTTATTCAATGACGAAAAATACGTCGCTGCTTGATCTCAAAGTAACACTATCACTGGCTCCATTCTGGTATGCAGCAAGCTATTATAAGTTGATTGCATGTTGTTTTCTGTATGACATTAGGCCTAATATTGCTCGCCTAGGTCATCAACTGTGTATGTATGTATGTGTATAAGGATGTGTACGTATGTGCACTTGTATGTTCAAGCGTATGTACGTGGTACATAAAAAAAGTATAACACAAATTTGAAATTCAAAAGAAAAAATCGAGGGGTAACACCTTACTTGAGTAGCCAAGTTATCGCTTCAATAGACCGACTTGGCTCTGATACCCCTCGATGTTTTTTTTTCATTTTTTATTGCAAATTTGTGTTATACTTTTTTATGTAACACGTACATACGCTTGAACATGCACATACGAACTATGAAAATCCTCAATGAAATGTTTATAATATCCTAAGACCTAAAGGTTAAGTAAAGAACTGCAAACATCGTGTCAGTCGGAGGTGATATCGAATTGTCGGAATCATTAGAAGAATATGTTTCAAGGCGTAAAATGATGTCATAAACCTATCTCGAGGTGAATGATCTAGATGAGTTACAGATTAATAGGATATAAATCAGAGTCCGATCAAATCTTGAAACGAAGTCATCGTCAAGAATATCAAAATTAAGGGAAAGAAAAGGCAAATCAGAGATGCAAGTCGTCAAAGGTTGTAGAGCCAAGTGGAATAAGAAAAACATAGTGTGAGCCCATGTGTCCGTTTGTATGAAACTGGATACAAATTTGAATTACTTGTAACATTCAATCCATCCAAGATTGAAAATGGGGCCTCTCTGCTAACTATCATGGGTTGCGAGTGACAACGAAATAAACAACATGTATGTTAAAGTGATATTTAGAGTCGTCTGGAGGGCTTCATATGTATATATCAATGACTGAATATCGTACATAAAGTTAGGTTAGGTTAGATTAGGTTTTGATGGGTTTGAATAACATGTAAAAGTGATGTAGAATTGTGTCAAATCAAAAATCAAAAAATATATGATAATAGCTAAAACAAGCACACAACGATGTAATTACCTATGAAACTTGATGAAATTTGCTAAATCAAAAAAATTGGAAGTGTGTATCGAAACTGTGAAGGATAGATTAAAATGTGGAGTCGAGTGGAGATATTTGTTAGGCATCAATCCTAGAACACTGAAAAAAAACGTATGTAAGCATGAAAAGTCGATCGATAATACATAATTCTTGGTTAGAAAAGGTTAGGTTAGGTTAAGATGATTATTTCTTTTAACCTAGCGTGCCGTGAAGCTGAATCACATTAAATATCTTGTAACAAAAGCAGGGGACGTTGTTCTAATGAACAAATCACAGATTAGAGGTAAAAATGTTACAAATATTGACCGTCACTGTACATGCATACAAAATTGTGTATGTGTCTACATTGTGTGTGATGATATAAAAATAGGTAGTAAAATAGAGCTATGTGGAGGGATTTGATATGTATATCGTATACAAATAATGACTAAATATAATACATAGCAATCAAACTTGAATGAAAATACATAATTATTGATGAAGATGGTCAGGTTAGGTTTCCTAGGAATTAATGCATCTGGTTGTTTATGGTATCCTTTTTTGCACAGATGTGTGTAAATGTCGACATGGTGCCGGTACCGACCCTAAAAGAAATAGTACAATATTCCGTGACCAGCCCTGCATTTGCCTACTGAGTGTAATGTGTGTGTGTACCTGGCATGTGATATTAGAATAAAAGCTACGTGAAATATAACCATGTGGAGGAATTTGATATGTTCATCGCAAAATACCATACATAACCATCACACTTGAATGAAAATAAATAAATAATGGTTAGGTTGGGTTAGATTGACCAGATCTTTCATCCTAACATCGCGTATAACTGATCCACAAAAAAAAACTTGCAACAAATGAAGTGAATTTGTTTCTTGATAACCAACATGATGAATCTCATCCAAACATGAAAAGGAAAAATCGATAAACTCTGGAACCTAAACATCTGGAACCCGTTCAACCATCTGACTCCAATCCGTGTTAAGTGAGAACCATATAAGCCGTCCGACCATCTGACTCCAGTCCATGCCATGTGAGAACTATTCAACCCGTTCAACCATGACTCCAGTCCAAGCCAAGTGAGAACCATCCAACCAGCCCAACCATGACTCCAGTCTATGCTGAGTGAGAACCATCCAACCCGCCCAACCATGACTCAAGTCCATGCCAAGTGAGAACGATCCAACCCGCCCAACCATGACTCCAGTCCATGCTAAGTGACAACCATCCAGCCTGACCAACCATCAGACTCCCAAGTCCATGTAAAGTGAGAACCCAACCTGGCCAGCCATGGCCAGGTTGGGTTCTCAGCCATGCTAAGTTGCATTTCTGGTCAAAAATATTTTTTGTTACTGTGTTAAAGACTGCTTTTAATCAAATTCATTGATTCATTATACATACGGACGAGTAAACTTACAAAATTAAAATGTGCAGATAGCAGAAGCACGCCATTCCGAACTAAATACTGTTTGTTCATTACCTTCATGAAGCAATGATCTTTTCCTCGGTTGGTATTGAAGAGACGGGTGTACTCAAGTTCGAGAGCCGGTCCTGGCAGAAAAAACATAACATGAAAGAGTTTAAAATCTGTATAAAAACACAATTGTATTCAAACTTTTAAATTGATTTCTAAACAGAGTTATGTAACTTGAAAGTGCCAAACTATATTTGCTACTGAAAATACGATCAGATAATGGTGTAACTTCTGATATTACTATCACACATGAATGGATTTTCCTGAAATTAAATGAAATCTGTGGCCAACCTACCAGTTGTGTTGTTTGCAGCCCATCTATTTAATTGAATTTTTGATCATGAAATCTATTTATTGTTACCTAAATAGTTGTAATATGACTTTTATGAGCTCAATATTTTTTCATTTGTGCAAGTACTGGTTTTAATAACTAGAGAAATGATTTATCAACTGAAAACGATCAGCTAAATAGGGAGAATGTGTGTATCATTCAATAATTTTTATGATCTAAGAAACGTTTAGAGATTACTCGTCAAACGCATATTCAATTTACATTATGAGTAAGTAAAGGTTTATCATTTACACTCTCGTTTGAAAGGAAGCATTCAGAAGCGATTTACCATTCAGCTTTCACGATACGAAAATGTCGACTTGCTTCATGCTGGTCATAGTTTCCGTGCCCTCTTCACCACATGTCACGTACTTTGGGCAACTGTTTCTAATCAAGTTCTCCTCGATAATCAACAGTGGGCTCCAAACAGCCTTATTGAATTTTCTAATTTCGAAAAGGGCATTGACGAACAATCGTCCATTGAATTCGTGCATCTCAGAACTGCTCACATTTCACAGTATTGTTTAGAGTAAAGAGCAGCCGTGCTGCTTGAGATTAGTCGCTCCACTCCTGCAGCCCCCTTCACTGAGCCCTAATACTACGCTGCTTCTTGTGATCAGTCGCTCCACTCCTGCAGCCCCCTTCACTGAGCCCTAATACTACGCTGCTGCTTGTGATCAGTCGCTCCACTCCTGCAGCCCCCTTCACTGAGCCCTAATACTACGCTGCTGCTTGTGATCAGTCGCTCCACTCCTGCAGC
>SDVV010037084.1:0-10878 GCA_016164225.1 Gammarus roeselii
CGTTTAAATGAGGCTATGAGTGTGCAGTAACTCTAATCGACTCAATGAACTCGTTTAAATGAGGCTATGAGTGTGTATCAACTCTAATCGACTCAATGAACTCGTTTAAATGAGGCTATGAGTGTGCAGTAACTCTAATCGACTCAATGAACTCATTTAAGTAAGGCTATGAGTGTGCAGTAACTCTAATCTACTCAATGAACTCGTTTAAATGAGGCTATGAGTGTGCAGTAACTCTAATCGACTCAATGAACTCGTTTAAATGAGGCTATGAGTGTGCAGTAACTTTAATCGACTCAATGAACTCGTTTGAATGAGGCTATGAGTGTGCAGTAACTCTAATCGACTCAATGAACTCGTTTAAGTAAGGCTATGAGTGTGCAGGAACTCTAATCGACTCAATGAACTCGTTTAAATGAGGCTATGAGTGTGCAGTAACTTTAATTGACTCAATGAACTCGTTTAAATGAGGCTATGAGTGTGCAGTAACTCTAATCGACTCAATGAACTCGTTTAAGTAAGGCTATGAGCGTGCAGTAAGTTTAATCGACTCAATGAACTCGTTTATATGAGGCTATGAGTGTGAAGTAACTCTAATCAACTCAATGAACTCGTTTAAGTAAGGCTATGAGTGTGCAGTAACTCTAATTGACTCAATGAACTCGTTTAAGTAAGGCTATGAGTGTGCAGTAACTCTAATCGACTCAATGAACTCGTTTAAGTAACGCTATGAGTGTGCAGTAACTTTAATCGACCTAATGAACTCGTTTAGTTAAGGCTATGAGTGGGTAGCAACTCTAATCGACTCAATAAACTCGTTTAAATGAGGCTATGAGTGTGAAGCAGCCAAGCCAAATTGGTTTGGTGGCGACTTCGCTGATACCAACTGTAGGGAACGTTCTCTACAGTTGGCATTAGCGAAGTCGCCACCAAGCCGATGTGTCTGGCTGATCAAAGGGTGATGAAATAAAGATGGGTGCCCACAATTTGGTTTGATACATTATAACAGTTATTAGAGAAAATATTTAATTTCCTATCTAGTCACTAAATACATGATTCGATGTGTCTTTGTTCATCCCGCGCGGAGGGAACACGTTCATCGAGTCGATGTCTCACTACACATAGACTATAAACCAATGCACAATAGGCATTGTTACAAAGAACAACCCTTCGTTTACTGATCCATACTAGATTAGATTAGATTAGAGTAAGGAAAACAAACAAGCACGAGTGCTCATGTTGAGTGTTTCCTTTGAAACAAGTCAAAGACGAGTGGGGGAAATCAACGTGGCTTTTGAAATTCACTCACACCTACAGAAAAAGGAAGGTTGTAAAGACAGAAAGGAGAAGGACTTCCACTACTGTCACCACTACCTACTAACACCACCCCACTACTACCCGGGGAATTTCAGCCCCGGAGAAGAAAGGGTCGAGTGTCAGGTTAACAATTCAGGAACGAGGCGAACATTACGGGAAGAGAAGTATTTAGGTTCCAGGCGGTCACATCTCAGACAGTCGAGCAGAGACGGACTCGCCCATCCGCTCAGCGGACTAACACTTTTCCTCGAGCGCATGCCTGTTGGCTTGCCCCAGAGGTTGGGTCAGACGGACTCCAACTAGGTATTGAGTCTACTTCCATAGGAGCAATTGGGAATTAAATTTTGACAAGCATGTGCACGCTTAGGAGTATTTTAAATTTTGAAAGAGGGATATTATTGCATGTTTTGGTCCAAGGAGGCACGAATATTTACGTTTTGAAATTATGTTGAACCGAGTTTAGTCAGTAGGAACTAAAGTATTTTAAATTTTGAAAAACAGTTATTGCATGATTTTAATCCTGAAAAGACATGAACCAATATTTATTTTTTAGGTTGGCTGGAACATCGAGTTAGTCTAAAGAATCAGGAACATTATTTTTCTGAAAAACAGTTATCGCAAAGTTTTAGTACAAAAAAGGCAGAACCGGTATTTAAATTTTGATTTTTTTTGTAACATCTGTGGTGAAAAGGTTAGCACACATTCGTCTCTGTTCCCTGCTGCACTAGGTCTCGCCCGAATCTGTGATACAAGAGAGAGGGAGAAGACGGTTAGTTCATTCACATTGTATAAATGAATAACTTTCCAGATAAGATGCCGGAGGGCATCTGCAATATATGTCATTATGTTTAATATATTTCAGGGTGAGACACCAGAGGGGCATCTCCTAGATACATAGAATATTTCACTGTAAGATGTCAGAAGGGCACCTCTAAGAAATGTTGTTCTACTAGGAAACCGGCGTTGCCACCCAAGGGAAGCAATTCTCTGGTAATGTCTGTCATTTTTTTCTTCTCCCCTCCTGACACGAAGGGAAGAAGAGAAGAAAAAGAGAGTAGTATCGTGTCGACAGTGCCCTTCCATAAGAAGGTACTCACTGATTCAACAGATGCGTGTTATCCCCATTTCTCAGATTTTTTTCTCTCCCGACCGTAGGAGGATACTCATCGCCTCAACAATGGATGATATCTGTAGAAACTACGTCGTACCGTGGAGTTGAGCAAGCTCTCCTCCTGTTGCGGTTTCGATTTTCACATATCATCGGGTGTGGGGGTTGAGCCGCCGTTGCGGCTAATCGGTAAGCGTCGCTGGGTCGCCGGCAGACTTCACCCGCACAAGTTCGTCGAATTTACGTCGTACCTTAGAGTTGAGCAACGCTCTCTTCCTGGTGCGGTTCGATTTTTGCATAGCATGTGTTGTGGGGGTAAGCCGTCGTTGCGGCTTCTCAGCAAGCGCCGTTGAGTCGCCACAGGCTTCACCCGCGCTGATTCGTAACTGTTATCTATCTTTCCCCCTTTTTCTACTCTCTTTTCTCTTCCGCAGGGAGGGTAGAAAAGTGAAAAGAAAAATATCATCGTGTCGGCAAGGTCTCTCCATAGGAAACTACTCATTGCCTCAACAATAGATGATATCTGTCGAATCTACATCGTACCATAGAGTTGAGCAAAGCTCTCGTCCTGGTGCGGGTTCGATTATCGAATATCATGGGGTGTGGGGGTGAGTCACCGCAGACTTGACCCACACTAGTTACCAATTTTGACTGTCTCTCCCAATTTTCTCCTTTCTTTCCTCTCCCACAGGGAGGGTTGAAAAGTAAAAAGAAAAATGACATCGTGTTGACAAGATTCATCCGTAGGAAGATATTCGTTGCCTTAGTAATGGATGATACCTGTCGAATCTAGGCCGTATCACAGAGTTGGGCAGAAACTCTCCTCTTGGTGTGGGTTCGATTTTCGTATATCATGGGGTGTGATGGTGAATGCTGCCACCGTACCACATACGAATAATAAAAATAAAGAGTAAAAATATATGGTATCCCTCCAAGTCTTCACCGCCGCATCGAGTTGAGCAAGCCCTCCTCTTGGGCGCTATCGATCTTCAGGATACCATAGTCCCTGCATCTGCTTGTCCCGTTAGGACAGCAGATGGCCTCATAGGCTAGCGGGACGGGTGATTGCGAGTACCGTTACGGGCTCACACCCAGTACCGGTGGCCCTGGCTTGGGTTGAGGGATGGATGCGAGCCTGTACTTGCAATGTTAATGATAGAAAGCTTTCCTTTCCGATATGTAGTTTTTCAGTCGCTTGAGTTGGTCAGCAATAGCAATCATTACATGGATGCTGATAATGTAATTATGAGTAATAGTTAACAACTACTTCTACCAGCGACATGATATTATTGTTACTAATAATGGACTTATTAGTAGTAATAGCATGAATTGTGAAGAGAGCCGTGTCATGCTTCTTCCATATATCCCTATATTTATAATCTCGACAGCTCCTGGTAAATCGTGTCGTTCTCAGGTTAAACGTATCACGTAGCCCAGTGCTTGTCGAGCGCGTTTTTGAACGCTGAACTACCGCAGCTGGTAAGTTGTTCCAAGCCTGCGAGATAGCGATCGTGAAAAATGTTGCGCGATAGTCTTAGCGTAACGTTTTTCCACAAGTCTCGCCCCGTTATTTCGGGTACGAATGTTGTGGTCCCTGTTCAAGGGTGATGAGGCCAAGTTCTTCAAGCCTATCCTCGTAGCTGTGATGGAGTACCTGCAGGATGAGCTCAGTTGCACGATGCTGGATTCGTTCCAGTTTGGCCATGTCCCCCTCATGTGTGGATACCATAATTTGACTGCATGCTCGAGGTGGGGACGGACGAGGGACGTGTACAACGGCAATACAATGTCCTTCGTTTGCAGAGAAAGTTACGGGAGATGTAGTCAAGGTTACGAACATCTATCTTGTACATTTCTTCGACCGGCCGCCCCATTTTAAATCTTTCGAGATTTGGATGCCCAAGTCTCTCTGCTGGTCAACAGTTGCAAGATCGCTTCCTGCCACTGTGTGGTTGAAGCTGGTATTGCGACACCCCATGTGCATAACTGTACATTATGCAACATTGAAAGGCATCTGCCACGCTTCCGACCATTGGACGATTTTTTCGAGATGTTGTGGAATCTCAACTCGGTCTCCCTCCCTCCATGCTGCATGTCAGAGCTTCGTGTCGTCGGCAAATTTCGATACTATGGACAAAAGCCCAGCATCCATGTCGTTTACAAAGATAAGGAAGAGGATTGGACCAAGGACACTGCCCTGGGGCACCCCAGATGTAACAGGGGCCCACTCGGACAAAGCTTGGCCGATGCTGACTCTTTGCTTGCGTCTTATTAGCCAGGTGCGCAGCCTGCGAAGTACGTTGCCACCAATGCCGAGCTCAGAGACTTTGTGTAACAGTCTCCTTGCGGCGGTCGTACACGTTGATCACCTCGTTGAAAAAGTCCAAAAGATTCGTCAGACAACTCCTCTTACGGCGGAAGCCGTGTTGAGTGTCATGTCTTTCAGATGATCGACGAGATGATTTCGTATCAATCGCTCGATGGTTTTGCACACGATCGACGTCAAGCTGATCGGTCGATAGTTGGTGGGCGATTGTCGGTCACCTTTCTTGAAGATTGCCGTAACGTTAGCAACTCTCCAGTCTTCGGGGACTTCGCCACTCGTTATCGATAAGTTGAAGATGTGGGTTAGGAAATCAGCCAATTGTTCTCGAGTTTGATGTCCATCGGGACCGATCGATTTGTAAATGTCCAGTCCCTCAAGTTGTTTGACAACTTCCTCTCTTGTGAACGCAATGTCGTTGAGGCTGACTTCCTCAGCGTGAACAGTATCTCGTTCGTAGCCGGGGTCCTCAACTGTGATCACTGAATAGAAGAAGCTATTCAGGACACTGGCCATGTCCTCAGGTGAAGTTCTGAGGACACCATCTCCATCTATTAGCGGACCAACTGAGTCCCTAGCAATTCTACGCTCGTTGACGCAGCGATAAAAATCCTTGGGGTTCTCCTTTGCGTTATTTCTCTCTTTCGTGTGCTTAGAGGATCGTACTAGCCTAGTGACTGTCCTACACGCATTTAGTGCGCATTTAGTGATCGCGACGGTTTAAGGCTCATGCAACTTCAACGTTCCACCAAGGGGGCCTGATCATTTGAGCGGGATCAATTGTCCTCAAGGGTATACATCAGTCGCTGGCCTCGCGAACTCTCTCATTGAGGATATGGCAGCAAGCGTCCACCGTACCTTCTCCGAGTTGTTCGATTAAGTTAAGCGCACTTAGTTGTTCTCTCATCCACTGGAAGTCTGCTCGTGCAAAATTGAGGTGACGTATAGCCCCAACTCACCATCAACGTATAGCTTTATTGGTGAATTCCACCGCGTTGTGATCACCACAAACTAGGATGTTGCCGACCAAGCGCTTCTCAGTTGACATGACTAGGTCCAGTATGTTGTTCCCCCGGGTTGGTTCACGAACATACTGGGTCATGCCGTTATCGGCGATAAACTCCGTTAGTTTATTGCCTGGGGCCTGTGAAGTTAGGCTCACCTAGTCAATATAAAGGAGATTGAAGTCTCCGAAGATGATAGTCTCGTGATTATTTGAGACTATTTCTTCCGGCTTCTCATAGAGCTAGGCATCTTGTTCCGCAAGGGTGTGGCTGTTGCGGTACACCAATGCCAGCTCAGTGTCGCACGGGCCACTTTGATTTCTGCTTTGAGTATTTCGCTAGAAACTGTGGCCACCGTTACGCTAAGAAATGGATGCAGCATCTCCTTTATGTACTGCACGGACCCGCCCCCTCATTTACTAGGGGTGGGTTTGTCCACGTTGAACATTTTGTAGCCTGGTAGTATTATCTCTGCTGCCAGGTGTCTACTCTGGAGATCGAGTCATGTTTCGTTTATGCCAATGACATCGAACGAGTACAGGGTCGCCAGAACCCTCAGTTTGTCAAATTAAGGGGCATAGGACTGCGTGTTACAGAAAAAAAAATTGAGACGGTGCGCAGCTCGGTCTTTGACTTCTTCATCACTGGGGATGGGGGTCTCAACCTGGCAGCTGTGAACCAGGATCTTGACCATCCCTAGAATTATCTTCTTGTGAGCCCTGTAACGCATCTACCGTGCACGCAGCTGCTTCCTCCTGGAACGACCGATTGGTCATCGCTCCCGTCGGTGAATTAGCTGCGGGCACAGAGCCCTCTCGGTAGGGTTCCCTGCAGCCAAAACTGGTCCGTTTTAAGCACGCTGGACCCCTAACTTTTGGGCATAGTATTTCTTAGCGTTTATGTGGAGTAGTCTGCCAAGTCGGGCATTTCCTACATCATTCAGGTGTAGGCCATCTCTTAGGAAAAGGTCGGGCCTCTCCCGAAAGACATCAAAGAAGTTGATGAAGGATACTCCACTGGACTTGCAAATGGTCTCGAGAGTTCGATTTGTATAGGTTAACTTGCTATACAGCTCGTCATCATCATTCATTCGCGGTAAGATGGATGTGATGGCCACTCGATTCGTTTTTGCCTTGGGGTTAGAAATCAGCTGCCTATACTTGGCAAACAGATCTTCCGACCTTCTCCTTTAAGAGCATGGCAGATTATGAGTGTCGCCCGGCTGGAAACTTCCACCTCCGCAAGGGCACCTCTGATCGTCTCAATTGTGGCACCGGGTTTGCAAATGACCAGCCTCTTTGTCTTACACCTACCATCAAATTCAACCGCCTGGTGTCGGACGATAGAGTCCCCAAGGACAAGTGTCTAAATTTCTCCGTCTAGGTCGGTGAACTTTTCATCGTCCTGGACTGCGCGGGCTGGTTCACTAAGGTGAACCGGTTCTGGACCTGCTGAAATTCATCTGAATCTACGATGCCCCCGTCGAGGTTGGGTCCGGTTTCGATCCGCGGATGTCTTGGTCCGAGGTATCGGCTTAGTCTCGGTTTTCAGTTTCTGGGCAGCCGATGACCTCATGGCCTGACGGAAAGTAGGTACCCCGGGCTTGGGTATAAAGGTGGAAGCGACTTGCGAGCTCACATCCAGCACCAGTAGCCCTGATATGGGCTTAGAGGTGGATGCGTGCTGCCGTTGCAAACACTTACCCATGACGTCACAATAGGAAGTCAGAGCAGAACTACCAAGACTCCTCCGCCATCGAACTGGGTCCCCCCGGTCAATCCTCTCCCGGGATGTCTCTCCATCCAGCTGTAACGAATGGACCACCAAATCATTAACTTTCACTAGCTTCCTCGTCTGTTCCGCCAGGCCCTTACTAGCCTTCTCCATATCAGAACTTAAATTTCTACTGAGTCCTGTAGCGAAACTCTCTAGATCACGCTTACTAACAAGGTCCTCTTGGACCTTACGTACCTCAACTCTCACCTCCGCTACGGACTCACAAGTCCTGCCGATCTCCTCTCTCAACTCTACATACTCACTGGCGACAGTGTGCAGCTGCTCCTCTCTAGTGCCAAGGTATTTATGGAAAGAGAATTCAAGATTTCTTTGACCCACCTCCTTCACACCCTTAAATACCGATACAGATATCCATGCAAGTAGACCCGAATTAAAAATATGATTATGAGTTTACTGAGATGGCGGACGATTAGAATAACAATCTAGGATCGTAAAAACCTATTTCAATTTGTTATTTGAGACAACCAAGATTGAAATCTGTAGGTCTGATGTCCAACTTCTTCTGTGTCCTGTAATTGTTGGAGGCCGAGAGGCGTGACTGCAATTGGGTGAACTTCTTCAATCGTGTATGGAATTCAATTTGCTTCCATGATCTTTATACAATATAGGAGAAGCAAATATTGCTCCTGTACGAGCTACAAGATTATTAGAAGACCATTCTTCTACAGTTTAGGGGCTGAAAAAGCCGATTTAAACAACTATTTTCTTAATTTTTTTCTGACTTTCCCAAAAAAACATTTCTACACTTCACAAAAAAAAAAGAATTCAACAATTTCGCTGTGATTGCTTTTCCTCGTCCTGATTATAACTTAATTGCACTTCATTCTTTATGGCTAATTATGTTCCGATCATCGAAGTGACTATGACATGTATTACGACCACTCATCGCTTCCAGTGATGGAAATCCCTTCCTTATAACACTCCCTCCCAAATCCCCGTCAACATCGGAACTATAGCTCAAATCCCAACAACTCACCTGCTATCAATTTCCAGTTCTCCACACTTTTATTGTAACGGCAAAAGTTGCGATATCTAACATGCTCTTAAAAAATATGCCTGCCCTCTACGGCCAAAGTTTCTATTTCTCGATCGCTGGCTGAGGCAATTTGCCTCCTAATTTGGTTAGAGGAATGCTCTAGACAACAGGCTGGAAAGATCAAAGGAGTGTGGACGTTTTGGAGGAATGCAGGTTATTGGGGGATACAGGTTATCTGTTCTGCCATTGAGTGCAATCAAAATGCAGAAAATCGATCTAAAAAAATGTTATTCCTTCATTTGAATTATATCTGTATGAATTTTTTGTCCGCTGATTGCTCAAATGAAACTTCACAGCAGAATGGTTTCCTTATGAAACGATACTTTTAGGTATTTTAGAGAATGTGAACTCACATTAAATGTCGATATCAACCCGTACCATCACAAGAAACAAACGAAATCCCTATGACCCTTCCACTTGTCAACCTGGAAACTCATTGTTCGTAGATGGAAGATTCTGACTAGTCATTTGAATTTATAGGCGGTTGATAGTTTAGTACTTGATTGTTCGTATAACTCAACACTTGCTACTTCATAAATGATAACCATACTCTGTAGATCAGCAGCACCAGCATCACACTTTCAAATCTTTTCGATATATTGTCGCAGAAGCTCATTTCCCAACAAGCATATGTGATGCTCGTTCAGTAATTGACGCAAGTGATGAAGAGAATTCTGATATACTCTCGTAGCATTACTTCACTTTGAAATAAACGGTTGTTGAGTACTGCTCGGCAGTCATGTGGCCGATTATCAGGGCTCTGATTTACTGTGTGTGTTATTTTTGGCATTTCAAACGCATCTCATGTTATTGCATTATAAATGTTTGTAGGTCGACGGAAAATGTTTTAAAATATAATTTAATTTCTGAACACCACCTTTTCCAGATGCAGAACAATAATGGAATATATTGTCTGTTCAGATTGACTGTGATTTGGTCTATTGCCTGGTTAACATATCTATCCCTTGTGATAGATGGTTTGAAAATCGTCGTAAATTATGTATTGTTCTCTTATAAACTCGTAACGAATTCCACAAACCAAATATTTATTGATCTAGTTGTTACGATCTTCAAACTACACATGTTTGTGACGTCACTGTGGTAGAAATCCCTCAACAGCGTCACAACATAGACATGACCGCACCATAGGCCCAGGACAACATTCGATACGAGAGCGAATCAAATATTTGTAGGGCTGCTTGCTATGAAGCTGACGTTGATATCAGTATATAGTTTTCAGCAAATCTTATTCATTTGCAAATGGGAGGAACATAATATTTTTTCGTGGTGAGCTATGATTCATACTTCTGAATTATGTTTGTGTCGTCAGTCAATATAATTACAGCACGTACGGTAAGCCCTGCATTTTCAGAGACGATGTCTCTATCTGTTGTCTCTCATAGGCCAATAATATTGACACAGGAAGGTTTTTCCCGCAGTTAGCTTTAAAATAGATTTTTAATGTCCTTAATAGCTTCTCGTGTGGTCCACTCAAGAAATTCTAAAGATCGACTGAAATTAATTCAATGTTTTCATTAATACACAAGTTTTCAGAGATAACTAGTTTAAACATTTTATTTGCCCTTCAATATTTTTACAATACAAATACCTCATTTCCATTAAAATATTATAAAAATAATTTGCTGAGTTAAATGACGCTTTCATCAATCAAACTAATTTACAAACGGGACACAAAGATCAGTTCTATTGACAGTGTCATGACTTTGCAGTAGTTGCATGAATTACCCTACGTTCACATGTTACACTAATACAAATGATGATAGTCCAAGATGGATCCGTGCCATATTCCATCCAACATGATGGTTCTCTGTTTTTCTGGCGATGGTTTCACCTCTCTTAAGTCACTAGTAATTTTTTTTCCTTGGCTAAGATTGAAATATAGTGTTCTGATGAACGACCTGTCGTTAAACATAGAACCATAATATTGTTTCTGAGAAGTAACAACTGTTGATGGAACCAATGTTTAGGCGTATAGAGAAATGATAAAACAAGCAACATCAAAGGCAAACAATGTACAGCCAAACGTCACAAAGACCGCTCCTACCAAAGACACGAGTCGCAGAGACGACAATAGATGCTGCACTCCAACACGAAAATCATCAACCATATGCAACACAGAAGAGGTGAACACATTTGGCCGACGAGCAAGATCCCGCGGAGATGCGTCACTTACCATAGTCTCTAAGCAGTGCTTGACACAGCACAAACAGCAAGGTATGACTCAGCAACAGAACTACAAACAGGTAAACAGAGGGGCAGAAGATGCAGTCCC
>SDVV010037085.1:0-10878 GCA_016164225.1 Gammarus roeselii
ATATTATTTTAGTATCAGTGTTATGATACGTGAATCCGTAGATGATTATCGGTTGTGTTATGAATATTTAGAGTGTTCACACGCTAGGGGGCCCTATTTATTTCCTTTCCTCATATGTTATATATGCTAGTCATGGTCAAGTGCGCAGTGTTGGGGTACCAACGTGGCCTTATAACTTGGTCGGGAAGAGGCTCTATCTACCGCAACTGAGGCGCTGATATACATGTTTCACCCTGTTATAGTCGCCCAGGTGTGCGACTCAGATATGAGCGCGGTGATTATTGGTGTATGCTGTGTGGTGGTTATTGTTGGCGATTATTGATAGTTGGTGATGGAAATTTTGGTGTAATAATTGGTATGACAAAGGGTGACAATTATCATATGAATTAATATTCGTCCACGGTGTTAGGGTTCATTGACTTGGCTTATCCGCAAGAGGTGTTGTTTAGTTAGCAGGTTATTAATATTTACTTATTTGTCCATGTATTTTTATTATAATAATTATCTTTATTGTTCATTGAATTGGCTTATCCGGCCTGGTACTTATCAATATGACTGAATGTGTAGGATTTGATTCTTTTTCATAGTATATGGTATTGTAGAATTTATTTGATCTGGTAGAATGTGTGGTATATATCTATTTATATATCGTATTATATATTATCGCAGCCGCCGCTGTTATTTGAAAGGGTATTTACTGCGTTGTAATAAGATTTCCAACTTGCTGATGCTTTCGTTGCTCGATCTATAAGTTCTTCAAGGTTTTATTTAATGATGTGGATACCGTTGTTATAGATTTTCAGCTTGCTTTCATTGCTCAATCCTTATTCAATTTAAGTGTGTTGACCTGTTATGTAACAGGGAAATGCAAAATTATGTAGCTTCCGTGTTGATATGGAGCAAAGTCTATAGTATTGGATTAAATTCAAACGCCTTCTGTTGGTTACATAAGAACATTTACATCAACCTATTTTCATCAGATTAGGAGCGGTTGCACGGGTACACGTTCACGTATTTTCAATCCGTATGACTGTGAACAATGAAACAGCAGATATGTTCAGGTATATATTTATTTATTTACATATGTTCACATCTACAACATCCTAGGAACATTTAGAAAATAAAACCTGAAGACGTGGATGTACTTTTGTCATTCACCCGAGTACACTCACCAAAGATCGCCTCATCCGGCTTACGTCTCTTCCAACGTTAAATCAATGTTTACACTCATCCATGACACATCCACGACACATCGCTTCCTCTTTCTATTGACGGTAGATTCAACTTCAATGTTTTTTTGAGAATGTCTGGATGCCCATAGGCAAGAGTTGTGCATGCATCAATATAGTAAAGTTCATTTTCAAACTTACTGAGCTAATTTTAAATAGTAAGTACAGTTGGAAGCTGGCATGCTTGTGCGTGAAGTTGTGCATGGTCTCAAAGTGTGTGTATGTTTCATGGTTATGGATGTGTCTGTATTGTTCATGGCTGATTTTGGCTTGTGTCTGGTAATTGACACCCTCTGCAGCTGATTTTGTGGCTTCGGACTCAAACAACATACTGTAACCCTTTGGTTGAAAGCAAATGATCTCACTCTGGTAGCCGTCGGCTATTTCGCTTTTCAGGAGTCCCAGCTGTCTTTTCTTTGATGCATCGCACAAGGGATAACTTTTCGGGTAGTTGGAGAAGTCCACGCATGCAGCCAGAGAAGGTTGACGCATTGCCGCCTCAATGTCGGCCACACCTTTGATCTGGAGCAGCAACGAGTCTGTATCCGAGTAGATGAGCGTGACGTTGTCACCGTATTTGGGTTTCCGTCTGTCATAAAAGAAGCAGTAGACTTTTGCTTTAGCTTTTCCAAGCACGTGGAACACAACCTGGAGTGGAGAACTATTCTGATATTTTTTGCTTGCGGATCATGATGACTGTTTCGGGGCCGATGACGTAGCAGTTTTTCAGGAGGGGGTTGGCAGCATGTTTCGGAATTCGTTGGCTATGTACACGACCTTTGCATCTAGACTTCAGTTGCGCGGATTAAACAGAAGCTTGCCGTATATATTATTTGAGAGCAACTTATATAGGGCCTTTCGAAGGAGTTTGAAGACTCATGACGTTTTTGAATATTCTTCATATTGAATTTTTTTAATATTGGTCCCTGTTTTATGCAAAAAATTGGATGAACCTTGGTGACTTCCAATCCTTGTCTGAGGAGTATTTGCAATAATTCCAGGGACACGAGGAAGTCAGTTTTGATCAGATGACTAGCAGCCAGCTTACAATCTGCTCGTTGTCTGTTTTTGAGATGTTCCGAATCTGCCAAGAAATTTTTTGTGAAGTGCGAAACATCGTCCAAGCTAACTTCTTTGTGATGTAGCAGAAGTGGCAGCTCCTCTGTTTTCAGTGCAACTTCGTCGCTGACTTGAGCATCGATACATATAATATTCGTGTACTCACCAGAACAGTCCGCATTTGGGAGTTGAATGCTTGAATTTCTTCGGGTGTGAGTTCGTCGATTTCGCTAATGATAAGGGGTCCACTCAAGCATCCACCATAAAGACTGTTAAAGTCCCACCTTGCTGCTGAAGACACAGGTCGTTTACGGTCAAAGTCTTTGCATCGGGGATTGTTTATCTTGGTAAGACCTTTCGGCAACGTCACAAATCCGACTCGTGTATTTATGACAATCAAGTGGAGGAGATCTTGCCTTCGTAGAGGGCGGCTTGCATTGCAAAGCCAGGGGCACTCACAAAATGAACGGGGTCCAGGGTGTAGTCGCGTGTCATGGTCTCCCTAAGCTTTTGGAAGACTTCGGCCAGTAGCAGCGTGTCGATGAGGAGGTAGATTATCATGTAGTCACGCAAAGTCGTGCAATTGACAGCCTGCCACATTTCAATCACTTCAACATAATCAGACTCCGATATTGATTTGCCTCGAAGTTGACTGTACACGGCTTGTTGCGATGGGATGTCTGTTTGGTCCAACACAGAATCCGATGTGATGACCTCATAGCAGAAATGTCCTATTCGAGTAGCGAGGCTTAGAACTTTGTCACTGTAGCCGAGACTTGTGAGATGGGATTTGAGGAGCGGCATGTCATTGCCACTATCGTTAAGATTTTTGGCATGACTGTCTAAACTTGAGGAACGAGTCGATGAACTTGACACCGTACATGCTCGTGTCATCGTTCAAGGAGACGGAGATGCTGAACATTTTGTCTGACTGTTCTGGCAACACACGGATATTCGATCAATTTTTGCCGTCCAATCCTCTCTACATAAATATCATGTCATAGGCTGAGGCATTATGAGCTATACAAGGCATATATCTGAGTTACTCCGTGATTCTGAAATTGCAATTAAGGCATAAAGCCGCAATATAGTTGCCAGATATCACGTCTTCAGCAGGTCCAAAGACGCCCTCGATGTAAAGAACACTTTGATTACCCCTTTCTTCAAAAGTGTCACCGCAGCATTCACATGTTTTGCTTACGCAAATTTTTTGTAAGTCATGTTTTGTGAGGACAGGGATTGAGAATAATGGTAAGATTGACATGTAATAATTATAATCCAGTAACATGTTCATGACGAGATGTGTCTCCATCTTCTCATGAGGAACTGAAGTCGAATCGACTACTTTGTGCTCTACAATTTTACCGTCTTTATCCACTAACTGTACATGCACAACTCAAGTATGTTAACCCTACTGAAGGCATGTAGTTAGAATCCTCAATACAAATTCCTAAAAATAAAAAATAAACTATTTATTGTCGTTGCACAAACTTAACCGTCGAGCTATGCTTCGAGGAGACCATTTTCTACTCTCTGAGAGGAAAAAATTTCAACATTTATTGATAACAAGGGGAATAAACAAAGAAAATAGTAAAATGTCAGACAGATGCTGTTACACTAGGCTTCTCTCTTAGCCCAGCGTAGCCACGCAACGAGAACAGGCAGCGCTTTGGGTGACACAAATATCGACCGGCAGTCACCGTTGAGCAGTAGTCATGAATGGTGTCGCTCTGCCTGCGCTCTCTTGGTTGCAGGGTGCTGCACTGACTCCGCTCTCTTTTGTAATTCGCGTGCTGTTGCCGTTATGGCTAGAAATCCGTTAACTGATGATCAAATTGAGAAGATTCTATTCCAAGTGCTTGACAATGATGATCTGTTTCCAGTAGATAACGATGATGCGATGTTTAGATAGAATGACGAAAATCTAAAGGTTAATAACATCGCATATCAGTGATGAACCTAGAGAAGATGTAGTGAATCCGGGCAGTCGGCCTCAAATTCAGACACTAAACCGGATAAGTTCATAGCATTGATTCATCGCTCGCTGAGCTAAACTACGATGCTGTTGAAGATCCAGCTACCGAAGTAAACCATACTGTTGTGATGAATAAAAAGTCCAGGAATGAGCCAGGCAAAACAATAGACGAAGAATTAACAAGGAAAAACAAACAATTCGAATAACATGTAAGAAAAAAGTGGCTGAGAATATCATCACGACCAAGCCACAGGTGAAGGTGGGTTCCCGTGATGCTGTGACGCCCTATGAAAAGTGGAATTTCTTCTCCTTTGATGAGATGTAGGACAAAATTATTCAACGAACAAATATGAAGATTGCTGTCATTATTGCTACCGTCTAGCTGCAACCTGAAAATCCGTTGTTTCCGCATAAGAAAATGGTGGAATTGACTGAGATGGGAACATTCATTGGTCTGTTGTACCTTCGTGGTCTACAAGTGTTGAATCATCAAAACCTTCCGTTGCTATTCTCTGATGAAATGGACCCTCCTGCCTTTAGCGCTTGCAAATCATCTAAGCGATTTCAATTCATCCATTTACATATTTCCTTCGATGATCCAACTACTAGTACTGAGCGATGGAAGTATGACAGGTTTGCTGCAATTAGATAATTATTCGAATTATTCAACGACAAATGCAGTTCTGCTCTAATTCCTCCGGATTTTTTTTTTATCTCTCGATGAGACTTAAACAAAATTTTCGCAGCAGCTCTCATTCGGTAGAATAATGCAACCCATGATTTTTTTTATATATCATGAAAAAAAATCCACCTGAGAAACCTTGCAATGGACAATAATATAACTTTGTTATTGATAATGTCACCGGCTTAGGTACAACTATCAATAATCATATTTGCCCGAAATTTCCACAAATAGATTATTTTCAGCTAAACTTCATGATCAGTGAAATCCATTCTGTTACATTGAACAACATGATGGACAGCGCTAGGATATTTCCTGACGTGGCTGCCAGAGGCAACGCGAGCATTTCAACAGTAAATTGTTTCTTATAATGCTTCGAATTTTCATTTGTGCGTGTCCTTGAGATTTTAATTCATGTCGAACATGATGTTATATAGTTTGTGTGCATATTAGGCAAGAAACAATGCCGGCACTTATAAAATCAACGAAGTTATGACCTTGAAAGCAATGTGTAGTGCAAAATTGCACTACATGCCTGGTTAGCGTGACGCTCGAACATGCCTTTAGTAGGGTTACCTACATGTTTTCCCAGTGTTATAGGATCCAGAACTGATTCACAGTCATAATAACAAACAACGGGTGGTTTCACTGTTGCATGCATGCCTGAGAATTGGTACATTTCACCTTCTTCAGGCATACTTTTGTTTTGCAAGCCTGTACTGGACGAACAAAGATTTACGTGTTCAGTTTTTTTGCATACGTCCATGCCCTGCATACAAAATAGACATAAAAAGTTGTTTATTAACAAATTATCTCTAAATGCTCGCATAAATGTAGTAAAACATGGTATGAGAGTGACATGAATGGCATCTAAAATTTGCACAAGATGGATCGTGCGTTCCTCACTGGCTTAAAAACTGACTCTTTTTACACTGACAAGACCATAACTTTCCTTCTCTTTTGTGAGCTGATATAGTCTAATATTAACTTCACAGTCCCTTTCTATGACGGGAAAATCTTCCTATGTCACAGGGTTGTCCAAGGCAAGTTTTGGGATATTAAAGTATTTTTTTTACGGTAGATAAGTACGCTCCGACTGCCGTTTATCATTTGTCAGGTGTGTATTTTCAGGACAGTGGAAATAGGCGATGAGTCTAGTCAGTACACAATTATTGTTTTTTGTCTTGATGTTGACAATGTGGTTGCGACGTGGACATTGTTTGGGCCAAGGAACATAATTCCCCATACGTTTTGTTCCATCAACCCTTGTCTTGTAGAATTTAAGCTCTACACTGGTATTAATGCTCTAGCCACTACCTTCTCGCTCATGTTGTTTTTTCTAATTTATTTTGTAAATCTACCCCGAGATCCTCAATCAGCTCAAATAGCAAAGTGTTTTTGTTAGCTGGATCACTTTTGTGTTTATCACCCAGTCCTTGTCATCTACAGATGCATCCTCAACTTGTATGCTCATCTTACCATTCACGGTGCATTGAAGTCTTTGGAATGTGCCTAATTTAGATTTAGTATGTTCTTTTACTTCCTCACGTCCTAATGGGATCATGGAAGATATGTTGACATGTTTAGTGTATGGTATAAATGTTGAAGTGACAAAATTGTTTTCCAAAATACCTATAGAGGTAGGCGGATAAAAGATAGGCTCACGCAACGGATCAGTAGGCTGCGTGATAAACTGATCCGAATCAGTAGGCTGAACTCCGGGTTGTTTCGGAGCAGTAGGCTGAACTCTGGGTTGTTCCGGAATGGGAAAATCTGCGGGTTGCGGGCTTGCGGACATTACGAGGCTAGATTGCGAGATTGCGAGGTTGGGTCGCGGAATTGTGAGGCTAGGTTGCTGACAGGTCTCACTTCGGTATAGACCACTCCCGGCATCCTCCAACAATGGAGTATCCGCCATATTGTTTTGGTTCATCCTACAAACCAAAACAAATGCATATTAGATTGACAAATAACAGCGATATATCTAGAATAAAAGACTAACAAAGTTACTGAAAGATATCTCTAAAAAATAGACACGTTACTCACATTTCAAGGGAGGTGTGTCACCGACAAGATCATGAGCACAAATAATACCTGATCTGCAGCATACGATCTTTAATACAACAGTTCCTATGCCGGCATCAGCCCTGTATAAACATATAAATGCGTGCATACATGGTTTGTGATATTAAAAAAGATATGTAAAATAGATCCCTGTGGAGTGATATGATTTGTAAATCGCATATAAAAGTGACTAAATATCATAGATACCATCCAACATGAATGAAAATATATAGTTATTGGTCAAGCTTGTTAGGTTGCCTATGGTGTATAAGGGTCGATGCCGCCATATGCCGGCACAGTGTAGGCGTATACAGGGTTGATGCCGGCATGGCAACTGTTGTATAAAAGGGTGTTTGCTGCAGGTTAGGTATTATTTGTGCTCTTGATCTTGCCGACGACACACTTCCCTTGAAATGTAAGTAACGTGTCTATTTTTTAGAGATATCTTTCAGTAACTTTGTTAGTCTTTCATTCTAGATATATTTTTGTTATATGTTAATCTAACATGCATTTGTTTTGGTTTGTAGGATGAACTAAAACGATATGGCGGATACGCCATTGTTAGAGGATGCAATGAGTGGTCTATACCGAAGTGAGACCTGTCCGCAACCTAGCCGCAGGTGTTTCTATTCCGGAACATCCCGGAGTTCAGCCTACTGATCCGGAACACTCAGCCTACTGATCCGTTGCGTGAGCCCATCTTTTATCCGCCTACCTCTACAGGAATTTTCGGACTTTTTTTGTCACTTCAACTTTACACCATACACTAAACATGTCAACATATCTTCCATGATCACATTGGGGCGTGAGGAGCTAGAGGAACACGCTGAATCTAAAATAGGCAC
Source organism: Gammarus roeselii (assembly GCA_016164225.1). NCBI lineage: Eukaryota > Metazoa > Arthropoda > Malacostraca > Amphipoda > Gammaridae > Gammarus > Gammarus roeselii. The sequence goes on from SDVV010037085.1 coordinate 7,855, forward strand.
ATTCCAAAGACTCCAATCTGTAGATGACATGGACAGGATCTCGGGGTAGATTTACAATACATTAGAAAAACAGCTGCGAGAAGGTAGTGGCTGAAGCATTAATACAGTAACCATTGGTGAGCCTGAATTCTACAGAGCAGGGAGTTAATGGAACAAAACGTATGGGAGATTATGTTCTTTTTCGCATAAAACAGGAACCAATCTTCCAAAATTTCTTGTGAAAAATATTCAAAAGTGTCATGACTCTACGAACTCCTCCGAAAAGTCCCTTTATAAACTGTTCTCAAATAGTATATACGGCAAGCTTTTGTTCAAGCTGCTCAACAGAAGTCCTGAGGGAAAGGTCGTGTGCATAGCCAACGAGTTCCGAAAACATTCTGCCAACCTTCTCATGAAAAACTGCAGTTTTTCAGGAGCAAAAAATAATATCAGAATTGTTCACCCACTCCAATGTTGGGTTCTATGTGCTTGAAAAAGCTAAAGAAAAAGCCTACAGCTCCTTGTATGACATACTGAAACCTAAATACGGTGACAACGTCTCGCTCATATACTCGGACACAGACTCCTTGCTGCTCCAGTTCAAAGGTGTGGCCGACATTGAAGCGGAAATAGACTGCAGTTTTTCATGAGCCAACCTTCTCATGCAAAACTGCAGTTTTTCAGGAGCAAAAAAAATATCAGAATGGTTCACCCACTCCAAGTTGGGTTCTACGTGCTTGAAAAAGCTAAAGAAAAAGCCTACAGCTCCTTGTATGACACACTGAAACCTAAATACGGTGACAACGTCTCGCTCACCTACTCGGACACAGACTCCTTGCTGCTCCAGTTCAAAGGTGTAGCCGACATTGAAGCGGAAATGTGTAAACCTCCTCTGGCTGCGTTCATGGACTTCTCCAACTACCCGAAAAATCATCCCTTGTACGATGAATCAAAGAAAGTACAGCTGAGACTCCTGAAAAGCGAAACAGCCGACGACTACCCGAGTGAGCTCATTTGCTTTCAACCAAAGTGTTACAGAATGTTTCTCGAGTCCGACGCCACAAAATCATCTGCAAAAGGTGTCAGTTACCAGACACAAGTCAAAATCAGGCATGAACAATACAGAAACATCCATAACCAGAAAACATACACACACTTTGAGACCTTACACAACATTTGAACACAAGCATGCCAACTTCAAATAGTACGTACTGTTAAAAATTGTCTCAGTAAGTTTGAAAATAAGCGTTACTATATCGATGCGTGCACAATATTTGCCTATGGGCATCCAGACATTTAAAAAAAAATCCATTGAAGTTGAATCTACCGTCACAGAAAAGAGGAAGCGATGAGTCCAAGATGATGACAATAATGTAAACATGGATTCAACTTGGCAGAGACGTAAACCAGGTGAGGCCGTTTCTGGTGAGTGTACTCGGGTGAATGACAAAAGTATATCCACCTCCTCAGGTTTTATTCTCAAAAAGGTTTTTAAAATGTTGTAAATATGAACATATGTAAAACATAAATATATACCTGAACACATATGTTTCATTGTACACAGCCATAAGGATTGAAAATACGTGAACGTGTACCCCTGCAACCGCTTCTTATGTGATGAAATTAGATTGATGTCAATGTTTCTAAGATGTTGATGTAAATGTTCCTATTTAACCAATGAAAAGCGTTTGTATTTAATCCAATACTATAGATTTTGCTCTATAATAACAAAGAGGTCACATAATTCCGCATTTCACTAATACATAACAGGTCAACATACCTATATAAGATAATGATCGAACAATGCAAGCAAGTTCAAAATTTATTACAACGGTATCTACATCGCTAAATAAAACCCTAAACAACTTATAGATCAAGCAATTAAAGTCTCAGCAAGTTGAAAATCCTATTACAACACAATAAATACCCTTCGAGATAACAGCGGCGGCTGCGAGACTAAATAACACGATTTATAAATAATCATATACTACACATACAACTAGATCGATTAAATACTACAATACCATATACTATAAAAAAAGTAAATCCTACAGGTATAACCAAATTTATATGCACCAGGCTATCATTTCTTGCGGATTAGCCAATTCAATAAACCCTAACAATAATTATTACGATAAATTCATAGACAAATAAATAAATATTACTAACCTGCTATGCAGTAAACCAACAATTCTTGCATATACGCCAATTCAACAAACTCTAACACCGTGGACGTACAATAATTTATACAATAATACATACCCTTTACTATATCTAATACTAAACCAAAAATTCCATCACAAACTATCAATAATCGCCAACAATACCCACCACACACCATTCACCAATAATCACCTTGCTCATATCTGAGTCGCACACCTGGGCGACTATGACAGGGTGAAACATGTATGCCAGCACCTCAGTTGCGGTAGGTAGGGCCTCTTCCCGACCAAGAGATAAGGCCACGCGAGAACCCCAACACTGCGCACTTGACCATGACTAGCAAAATAGCATATGAGAATAGGAAATACATAGGGTGCTCTAGCTTTTGAACACTTCTAATATTCACAACTCTACCGATAATCGTCTACAATACCACGTATCATAACACTGATACTTGACTAAAAAGATATGAGTTCACTCTAGTAACTGACCTCTGGACCAAAATTCAACGCAGGTCCACTTCAGGCAACGGCACAGAACCCATTGTCGCGCTATCGTGAGAGGAGCGTGAGCGGTGGTGGCGCAGTGTACGTGTTGTAACCTGCTTGCCTGCGGCAATACCAGGGCATACTCGGATACAGAAAACGACGGGCGTTTATCACGACCCAAATCTCCAGGGCTGATTCTCACCTCCCAAATCCAGGGCTGATATAGCGCCTGGGTCCTCAGGGCCAATTTTCAGCCCCTATCTCCAGGGCCAATTTGCAACCGCAATCTCCAGGGCTGATATGGCGACAGGGTCTTGGTGACATCCTGCTAATGTTGAATATCGATGTACACATAACATATGAGTGTATATATATATATGTATATAAATATATA
>SDVV010037086.1:0-10878 GCA_016164225.1 Gammarus roeselii
GTTATGGGATAGTGAAATTCATGGTTTACATCGATCATAGCACTTATTATACCTAACTACTGTGAATAAAAAGTGGAATTGCTCTCGGTGTGTGGAGTCTCCCATATTGAGCTACATACAGACGAGTTTTGGGTGTTTTTGTATCGCAGGTTGATTTTTTACTATTCAGCTATTAGCTTGTAGCTTCCAGAATATTTTTATTTTTTATTTCAATCATTTAGGGATGAATTTTGGGAAATTTATAAGGATTTTTGAGTAAATGTTTACATCAACACCCAACCACAATCTTGATTAAATAATTATCAGTTTACATAACTTCCCGAGGCAAAATGCTGCAAGATGTTTTGTGTTGTTAACAGTATTATAGAATTTGGAGCTATTACTCTTTCATTTGTCAAATTTATACATACAATTTTTTATTTTCCCCTCATGCTGTTCTCAACCTTTGAGTTCTCTGCTCGCGCAAAAATGTGGTGTTTGGGGTTCTCCCTCCTACACATGACAAATAATTGCTGAACATATTTTTTTACAGAAGACTTTGCTACATGATTCACGGTCATACGCTGTTACTAGTAATAACATTTATTCCCAAATTCGATTGATATCTTTTGTAACAGATGGGGCGCTGGAGTACCTTAACCAAATGAAGTTTATTTTAGAATTCAAAATTGTATGTTTTTAGAGCCACGAAAAAAATATGTTTTCAACTTTCCTACAATTCTGAAGGCTTGTGTTATTCAAGGTTCCATTGTTCCTGGCAAATTGAACCGTAAACAATTTGGAATCGATGCATTAGAAGTAGCGTTTCTTTTCCTTCTATTCCAGCATGCACAGAAATAAAAGTATAGTAGTTGTATAGTATTTATGGCATATCAATAATATTATTATTGGTTTGTCTACTTAGGGTGCAATTTGACTTTTGCAAATGTAGTTATCCTGGAAAGATATATTTGGCTGATAGATGCAAATGAAATGTTAAGAAGCTGCACTCTCTGAGTGCTTCCATTGGAGTTATGAGTGAGAGGGACCAGTACAATTTTGAAAAGTAATGAAGAGGTTTCATTTTGCACATCTTCTGATCCCCAAAACTGTGTAATCTGAATCAGACGCCAGCAAACATCCGAATGTTCTGCAATGACGCTTATTATGGTATTAGTGTGACCGAGCAACTTGATGCAAGAGGGAAAACTTTACCATAATAAAAAAAAATCATTCATTTTTTTCCATTCTGGTTGACTGTCTTATTTGCAGTATTAGTGTTGGGTGTTATTCTGGTTTGCTGCTTTCTCATTAGATGAACTCATTGCTATTGTCTTGTGCTTTTTATCGTTATTGACACCATTATTGGTAGAGTGATGATAAAGATTCAAGCTCGGTATCCATTGCAGGTGATGAACGATACTCATCAATATGCCCCCTTGACTAGACCTTCTCCCTGCTGGTGATGTGAGAAGATATGCAAACCTTGGAAGTCTACTGTGGAGAAATACAAAGGGGCCTTCATTAATCATACGTCGGTAGGGGTTTAAATTAGTGATCAATCAAGTTTTCAAGTGGTCACCCTAAGGTGGGATCAATTTCAAGTAATATAAATTATCTTAGGGAAGTGCTGCAACCACAGCTCTGCACCAAACTCACAGCTCTTTAGTCACAATGTCAATCATTGAGGTTTCCAGCAACATTCAAGTTTAATTAGAACTGGATTGCTGTTACTCGCTACGTTCAGCGCGTGCGGGGCTCAATGCACGGATACAAAGTTATTAGGAGCCCTATCTTCGTATTTAATCTAGCAAACTCTACAATCCATTTCAATGTTTGACCTTTTGTAAGCGCTTCAACATATATGTTTGAGAAAGATCTGTTTACTCCGTATGGTTTGCCCTTCATAATGAGATGGCTATTTACTTACTGCATTTTCCTTCCTCAGAATTTCCCAGAAATGTTTCAATATGTTACTTACCAGTGAAAGAAGTACACGGAGCAGGATTTTCATACCAGTAATAATAAAGAAAATGGGCCATAGGTTGGCCCGCTGGGTTCTATCCCTGGCTTGCTATTGCATACGTGAACATCCCCAGACCCCCAGCGAGCCCCACCCCATCTACAGTCCAGGTCGGGAACACACAAGAGAGCCACGCTCACAATCTCTCAATACTAAACCAAATCAAAGGGCGGTCGAGCGGTGGTATCCACCCAAACTGTTCAAGAGACAAGGTCGTGGAGCCCGCTAAACCAACACCAACTGTGCGCCTGACAAACAATCTGGGTTGACCGCTGTCTTCTTCGGGGCTACAACTTCTGGGACCAGGCTCCGACCAGGGTTCCACCTCTGGGCTTGCCCCTGGGTTCCGAGGCAAACCAACCTCGTTGCCACTGGGCTCCACCTATGGGCTTGTATACTGGGCTTCCTCTGGATTAGACAAGCGCTGAAGAGTGCTGGAACACAGGTCCCCACATCCTGGCTACATCACGCACCTGTTCACGCCCCCACCCCGTGGCCTTGGATAGCGGAGGACTTGCCTTGCGTGCTCGCCTTTTACTGACTTAAGACGGTTCCTGAACAGCTGATCAGGCGGTTCAGAAGTAGGGTTACACGCCGAGGATGCTGAAGATGAACCTGCAGACAACGGGCCATAGGATGGCACGCTTAGTTTCCCCCCTGGCCCGGTATTGTACACTTGCATATCCCCAGATCCCCAGCGAGCCGCGCCCGATCTCCAATCCTGGCCGGGAACACACAAGGGAGTCACGCTCACATTGTTCCCCTAACAGCACAATTTATAGTCTATCTCTATTGTTATTTGCATGAGTCACACGAGAATTGTTACTCTGCTTCCTCTGTCCTCGTATATTAGAATCCTTTCTAATATTGCAATAACATGTTCCCTTCTGTCACATGATATTTTTTTGTCATGAAAAGAATGCAACTTTTACAATCTTTTCATGAGTGAGTAGCGACTCGATACCCACTTTTGTAGTTCGGTTTTATACAAAAATTAACGATGAATATTGGATTGTATGTTAGTAGATAGCTTCATAATTTGTGGCATTTGATCACTATGGAACTGGAAAATCTTTACTTCTGCTGAAGTTCGACTTGCACTGTTTTATGAAGGTTTGTTCTGTAAATAGCATTCAGGGTTTCTCATTCTCTTTTTGGTGGATGTCTGAGTTGCTGCAAACTTTACAATGTAATGCTATTCTTTATATGACCCATGAACTGCTGCAGCAACCTTCTGTATTAATCTCAAATCGCAATGTATTCACGAGGACACTAAAAATTACAGGCTTTTTTAATTAAGCGTCAAGAGAAGGGTCAATGTATTAATTTCAATCTTGCGATATCAATCTCATTGAGCTTAAATAATGATCTTGAGTAACAACCAACTATACGTATTATCAAAGAATGAATCACGTTGTAACCATTTTACATAATTCATTTCTTTTTGAAAGCATAGCATGGCTATAAACGTTCCAATGTCTTATTATGTTAGCGTACATCAATGACCAATGGAGATGAAACGTTATATGTATTGATAATATCCGTTTCCGGTTGTTAGCCAAGTGCTAATCCTTTAATTTCATGGAAATTGTTTTTGTACTGCACTACATTGCTATTTAGTTTTTTCAGTAGCTACAAAATGACTGAGTGACTTACCACTGCTTATTATAAATCTGTTTGCTCTCGATGCGTCACTGAGGGATCGGGTCTGTCGCACGTTGTATGATTGACGGCTATTTGCCGTCAACAACTTGACTGAATCCTGTTATGGCTGAGGTTACCGACTATTGAACCGACAATGTAAAAATTAGCCATGAGCGATGTCCAAATCCAAATATGCCTGGTTGCTAATGTCATATACGAACAAAGATAAATCATTCATTTTTCAATGGTCCATCTACGATTTTGTTCATAAATTTCAAGTCCCTTGCGACGTTGAAGTTTTTTGGATCACTCCACAAAATAAGTTTTATTTATAACAAATTATTGTTGGAATTATAATTCAATAAGCTCTGTTTGAGTGAATAGTTGACATTTAAAACCAAACCTGAGTAGTTTAAATATCTAATCGGAGCTTTCTATGGAGTTCGAAATAATAGCTACCTGTTTTAAAAATGCAATCTCGGGATTTGTGATATTTGTTGTGTTTCCGGTTGCTTTCGCCATACAAGACCCTTTACATGGGCTATGGCAAGTGAAATTTAATTCGTGATATATGAGTTAGCTTATGAAGCTTTCTTCTATGTCATTACATTTTCTGTGATGTTGTTGTACGGCATGATCGGCTAGAAGGGCAGTCAATTAACTGTTGACAACTTTAATGACATGTCATTGTTTATGGACCATGAAAAGTGAATAGCTATGCCTAGTGTCATTTTCTTTGATTCCATTCTACGTTTAGCCTTATGTCCACAAACCGCCGCCTTCATCACCCTTGTCACCATTTTCCTATCATATTTCCTCATAACCTATACAAATCACCTCAAAACGAGTGAATCTACTGTCCTTACACTTTCTCACTATCCCACAACTAGGCCCCATACTGCCCTCTTCTTGCTTCCATATCCAACGTCCTACAGCTCGTTGCTCGTCAGTGCACGCAACACTTTACACCCTTTCTTCACTCGCGATTTTATCTAAGATTCCACTAGTTCAGCCTTGTTCGCATGAGCGCCCAGGTACATAAAACATTGAATTTTTATCAATAATTCCATTTAGGAGGAGACTTGTTCTGATCCTGTCGACATTATTTGAGTATCCCGTTACTCATCTTTTATTCACATTACCTTGCAGCTTCCTGCTCATATTTTTCAACCCAACTTCGACATTAGCATACACCCTTTCCGACTCCACCTCCAGCGTCGTATCATCCGCAAACAGTAACCGACTTACCTGACAACTCCGCCTATTTGCTACTAACATCTCTAAGCCAGTGACTTATTACACGCGTTCACCACCCTGTCCATTCAATACAGGTAGAGATTTATCCGCCAGGGAGACATACACAACCTTGTGTCGGCCCCACTTTCACTGTGTACCAAGTACTCACCTGGCTCCCCACTCTGACGCATGCTCTTCTGCAAACATAGAATCACTAAACCACTTTCAACAAATTACCGCCTACTCCACACAAACGCAGCAGCCTCCACAGCGTCTCCCTGTCGACTCTGTCGTAGGCTACCGCCAGTTTCATAAAGGGTGAAAACTAGGGTGGCAAAAACAAACATTATAATCCAATTTTTTTTCTTTCAATTTTTTCGTTTATTTTTCTTAGTTACCAGATTATGTCCGTAGGGAATTACTTGTTTCTTTATATACAACGAAATAAGTAACGTCTTCTTCACAAGCAAGCACAGCGGGTGAAGGGAATGGTACCGTAATTATAAACCAGTTTTACTGAACACAAGTGTTACACTTAGATAGACAGCATGGGCAATATGACCCTCCATTCGAGTGCCATTTTTAACCACACTCGGGCAACAAAAGTTGCATTTCATCCGTTGAGATCCTTTTTGATCTGTATACTCTTGAAAGAGACCAGTTACGGATGATTTCTTTCTAGGCATTATTAAAATCCCTACTGAAACAATCTTGTGACGATATAAATGAGTTTCGTCTGATTCCTAGATACAAAAGTCGATACAAAAGTAAAATGAGATGGAGTAATTCACACCTGAACATATACTGCAATTTTATATCGTATAGGAACAAATAACAAATCTGGAATAGCAACGCTATATTGAGCACCGGGTAGTAATGCAGCGCCCGATCGGCTCTATTGACTCATTGATATCGTTCCCCATTATGATTACTATGGAAAAAAATTTAATTTTCTCGTAGTGTGTTGAGGGAATGTATCTACTATGTGATATGATATAAAGCGTGCAACATTATTGGCAACATATGTGGTAACATTTTAATTTAAAAATAAAACACATACTTAGTAATCATGAAATAAAACTATGAAACCATCATGGCGTTGCCTAGGCTGCTTGCTTCCTGCCACTAAGACGCACTGCAGCGTTGTTGTTGATGCATCTATATGTGCAAGGACTCTACACGAATTATTCAATCAGAAGAGAATAAATGAATAAGTTGTGAGCTAGTTTTTCGTATACGTGCTATAAATGTGAACTAAAATCACATAATGCAATGTATAATAATTTTAAATAACGATACCAGCGAAAGCACGTTGCCCGCGGGGGCAGTTGAACATTGGCAATAGCATTTGATTGTTTCAGTACTCCCAAGTCCCAACCTTGGTTAACTAGTGAAGACGTTCAAATAAGAGCACAGTTGAGTCGCTCCATGCTGACATGTAGTTTCAACACATGTGCAACACTCACCGCCACAACTCTTCCGACACTAGCACCTGCTAGGCCCACAAATTTTTCTCTTCCCTGCCCCGTCTAAAGGTTCCCGCATTTTTCATAAAAACTTCATACCCACCATCTGAAGGAATATCTCTCTTGGTACATTAAAGAAAATCTTGCTCGATGTGATATTTAAGCTAGGTAGCATATCGAAATTGGTGCAGTTTGCAAACAATAGGGCAACGAAAACATTCTAGAATGTTTTCTAATACCACGTTTCGGTGAAAACAGCCTGTATTATCCTATGAATCATGGAAAATTGTGAGTGTATGAGTCTAGGAGTGATAACATCAAATGCGCGTAGGATATGAAGCCGAATTTACTATTTCAACCGTTAAACAACAAGTGATCGCACATTCGTCGCAGACAGATCCTTGCACTGCACCTCGACGCACAACAGCAAACGGATACTGAGCCAGTGAGGCGACGGTTGGCTGCTGCTACTGCAGCTGCCACTACATGCTGACAACATCAGAAGGGCATCATCATCAGCTGACAGCCGGCCACGCTCCTGACAGCGAATGATGCTACCAGTTTGAGTTCTTTTAGTTCACCTATTATGTGAGTGTGATTTTTGACGCAAAATAGTGAATATAAACCAGCCCTTCATCATTTATTCTGCGTATGAGGAGTTAAATTAGAATTGAAGAAACTTATTTCTGAAAAAAAACCGAGATAAATAGTAAACATTTTGCATTAAACGAGTGTTTTTTTTTCGTGAATAACACAAAACGGTTCTTTATCAAATGTAAAGCGTGTTCTTTTTCGCGTTGCAACCCTAGGCAGAACACAACCTCTTTCCTAGCTAGGTACTTCTCACAGCCTTGACTCACCGCAAAAATCATATCGAGACACCCTCTTCCACTCCTGAAGCTACACTGTTCCTCGTCAATTGCATAATCTGTACTGTATCTTTTAATATGTATTAGCACTCTTCCGTACAACTTACACACAAAAAACCGATACCTTTTAAATTGCTGTAGTCATTTTTATCGCATTTACCTTTACACAGCGGGACACAGCAAGCACTCCGCTACTCAACCGGAACCACGTCCGACATAAAACACAGATTCAGCAACCTCATCAGAAATTCGACTATCGCTGCTGTACCCCTATTTAAACACTTGGTCAAAACCCTGTCCAAACCAGCGGCTTCTCCACCTTTTATCATATTTACCGCCTTACGTTCCGCTTCCTTTAAAAGTCTGCCCCGCCTAATGCTTAATGTGTTCCCTCAGAGCCATTGTGTGCGGAGCCGCTCCTCAGCTACCTTCAAGAAACCACCCTCTTGGCTGAAATCTGATCTGTTTCAATTTATCATTCTTACTCTTTCTTAACGATAGACTCCTCCATCCCGGAGGACCACTGTTCATTTCCTCCTTTTGAGTGGAACATTTTTGTGACCTCTCTCTATGAGCAGTAGTTACATGAGCAAGCCGTAAGTCTTAGCAGCCCGGAGACGGGCGCTGACTTGTCGATGAATGAATGCAGCACTGGCTACTGTTTTGACGTTCTGTGCCAGAAGGACATCGACTCTATGGCAGTAGAACGTCTTACCAATCTAATCTAGTAATGTCTGCAGCATGTCTCGCTATCATACCCGGCTTCTGTTTACCACCACCCGCTGCAATATGTCAGCCTCTCTAACATTAATATTCAAAAACCCATCATAATACTGAACAACAAATGGCCGTTTACATCTTCCACCACCTCCTCCGTCCTCACCCTCGATGAATGATTCGCTGCATCGCGATTGTATTATTCTTCAATCATGGCGGAGTTTTGCAGTTGAAGAAATTTCTTAGTACGGACACCAGAGCAGTGTTTCTGGCAGTGTGTTCATGTCCCTCAGCCCCACAGCATCGCACCAACAAGACCCGCGTTTATTCAATTATGAACTTATGTGGAACAAGTACAAGTGTTACGTCCTAAGATGACTCGACGTTTTGTAGCTGAGATGCCATAGAAAAGGGTGGATTGAGGTGGGTTGAGGAAATGATTCTACGTTAGGCGGACGCGTTGTTTTCAGGTAACGATATTCGAATATCGGGCTAAACCCTTCCCGTTGGAACTTTCTTCCTGTATGCACCAGCGTTCATGTGTACCAAAGTTGAAGATTTTATTTTTTTAGTTTGACGAAGTTATTCATTAGCACATTAATACGATAATCTGTATAGCTACGTTTACACGCTTTTTGTTGAGTTTTGTTCCTGTATGCACCAGAGTGCCTTCGTGTCACAATGGAAACGCCCATGTAATTCAACGTTGATAAAGTCCCTTTTCCACACCAAGGAGTTTGAGCCTAACAGAATCATGATCTTCGTGCCCTAAGGGAGAGCCTTTGATGACGCACGTTTTGGCTTGGGTGGACAGAGACCCCTGATGTAATCTACTCGAATATCGGATAACGCTGGATGCCAGTAATCTCATGGAAATAGTTTTCCAAGTATATCTGGGCCGCTCTGAAATTTGTTAGCAGATAACATGCATAACTTTAAAAGCCACCACCATTGCCCTTGTTTCGTAATGAAACTCGTAGGGTAAAACGTTCATTTGAGTATAGCTACAGTATGCTAATGATTCATCAGTAAAGCTTGTATTAATAATTAAGAAAATATAGAAGTAAAACCTGCCTTTGCATATGTTCATGATCGAATTTCGTGAAAAGTTCTTCATATATCTACAGTTCGCCACTTTATTCTCATGTATCTATATTACCATACATAGGAACAAAAAATACCAAAATATTGATACCATTAGCTGGTAACCGCAACACGGGGGAAATTTACCTGGTAAAAGGTGAACTGTGGTTCTACATAGTTCCAGCAGAATTTAAAACTTTACCAGTCTACCTGTTCCCTGGTAAACAACACCAAGTAAAGGGTTTGCTCACAGAGCATGGTGCCTTTGACGCAATTGTTACATTGGCTGATAGCCCAACCACGACGTGGGCTTGATTTAACCATTTTCTGGGCAAAATGCTCTGAAATTTCCCTCTGTGTGTCAAGCTTCAAAAAACAATAAAAAAATTATTTGTCGTGCACAATCATAAAAACACTTATCACACAATCACTGAAATCTCACAATTATTTGGAATTATTTGATTTTAATTGAAATAATGAAACTTGTTCGACAAGTAATCATCATTTACAGGACTCCCCAGCGTCCCCTCCCACTCCCCCGGCTGAATGTTTTGACCCGCTCTAACGAAGAATCTTGCCAGCCGTCTACTTCCCATAACTTTTGTTCATATCGTATCATGAGGACATAAGTCCTCATAACCTAACCTCATGCACGAATGTTCAATGTCCAAAAAGACACTGTTTCCTTTCACCGATGAGAGATCTAGGTGTTATCATTATTAACAACATAAAAAAACAGCAAATAACGTAACGATGCTGCTAAGAAAGGCAAGACAATTCTAGGTATAAAGACCCTTACTATCTCGTACTAGACCATATCTCTAGTATTCCGTTCAGTTTTGATCTCCATATATTAAAAAAGACGGTTTTAAATTAGAGAAGGTTCATTGAGGAGCTGATAAACTTATCCCTTGTTGTAGTGGGTAGATAGACTATAGCATAAGCTGAACCAGTATCCACTAGAGAAGCGACGAGTTTGAGGTGACACGATCGAGGTGTGGACGATTATGAAGGGTAAGGAAAACGTCGATCAAGCGAGACTTTTCACACTAAATTCGAGCGGGGTGGCCAGAAATCTGAATATTGATACATAACCGCTGGGAAGCCTTTTTTACTTGACATCACGCTCAATTTCTTCACGTATAGAACTGTCGAAAAATTAAACAAACTTACAGTGGAGGTGTTAAACGTCAATTCAATCGAGACGTCTAAGTAACGGCTCGACCAATTCATCATGAATTTAAAAAAAAAATCACACCGACCCATGAAGCGCTCTAAGACGTTCTTCTGAACTAAACTTCTTACAATCAGAAAACAACATAACTTGAGCCAAAAGGCCGGTTTTTGCATTCTTACACTTGAAAACATTAGTAAACATGAAATATAGAAAAGTTTTATGGAATCTATACGGAGAATTACTGAAAACCGAATTTATGACTATAAAACAGCAAATGATCCTACGAAGTAATCTGAAAATAAAACCGCACAAATTGCACCGTTGCCAACATTTAGACGAGAACAATCAGCTTTTGGTATTTTGCCGTTGGATTTTGAGTCGTAACATCGACTAATGCAGAATATTGTTCACGGATGAAAAGTGGTATCATCTGTGTCGAACAAAATCCCTACCTTTATTTGTAAGACAAAATAAACTTCGTAAGTTGTGCGGTTGTTGCTTCTGAAACGAAAATGGAGTTCATGACGCCAGCCTCAAGCTGAAATGATCAACTTAATATGTTTGAATTGGACCGAATGCTCGTCTCCTCTTAAAATTGATGTATTGTTCACCCAACAATAGCATTCCATTCCACAGGACAACTCAAACTATATATATGAATACATACATATATGTATATATATA
>SDVV010037087.1:0-10878 GCA_016164225.1 Gammarus roeselii
GCCAACGTGCTCTGGTCTGAACGACCTCCGACTATGCCAACGTGCTCTGGTCTGAACGGCCTCCGACTATGCCAACGTGCTCTGGTCTGAACGGCCTCCGACTATGCCAACGTGCTCTGGTCTGAACGGCCTCCGACTATGCCAACGTGCTCTGGTCTGAACGGCCTCCGACTATGCCAACGTGCTCTGGTCTGAACGACCTCCGACTATGCCAACGTGCTCTGGTCTGAAACAGCGATCGTTCTTCATTCCTGTTGCTCCATTCGACATGACGTCACACTGCTAGGACCGGCTGCTGGCCCTCACAGTGGAACAGTGTTACGTATTGTAGTGGATGCAATAAGTAACGAGGGACAGAGCATGTACCAGGGGCTCCCTTTGTCTGAGTGGATGGGGCGCCTCGAACGCACCTACATACGACATTACATTGCAGCTGTTCCATGATCTTTTATTCTGTGTTCTTCACATATGAATTTTTATTTATAAATTCTCTCTCCAACATCATTGTTTGTAGACCAGTCTCTGTTATGGAATATAGCTTGCAGCAACATACAAATTTCCTGTGCTGGAGTGAAGAATTGACGGCGGCATTTACATTTGTCGCTACACTTGCGTAGTTCTTGTCAAATGTACACCCATGTACCACATCACTAAATGTACACCCATGTACTACATCACTAAATGCACACCCATGTACCACATCACTAAATGCACACCCATGTACCACATCACTAAATGCACACCCATGTACCACATCACTAAATGCACACCCATGTTCCACATCACTAAATGCACACCCATGTACAACATCACTAAATGCACACTCATGTACCACATCACTAAATGTACACCCATGTACCACATCACTAAATGTACACCCATGTACCACATCACTAAATGTACACCCATGTACCACATCACTAAATGCACACCCATGTACCACATCACTAAATGCACACCCATGTACAACATCACTAAATGCACACCCATGTACAACATCACTAAATGTACACCCATGTACCACATCACTAAATGTACACCCATGTAGCACATCACTAAATGTGCACCCATGTAGCACATCACTAAATGTGCACCCATGTAGCACATGACTAAATGTACACCCATGTAGCACATCACTTAATGTATACAATATAGTAAAGTCTATCGGGTTTTGCATTGTTTTAAAATACTATAATAATAATAATCACGATTATATCATGCTCTTTCAAGTTTCCAATTCTTAGCGAGTTGTGGTTTCTCATTTCTCCTGCTCTCTACAGCCCTTTAGATCCCGATCTACTCTATATTGCTCGAGGGCGTCAATTACTTCGAGTTACGCCTGTCGCTAGATCTGAAAACTCGTGTTTCAGCGATGCTGCGTGTATCCTTCCACAAACCGCAATATTATTCTCATAACTGTACCTTGTTCCACGAACACCCATCTGTGAAGGGCCACCGATCTGTGAATAGCCCTTTTTGCAATGCCGTGTGTGTCCGTCGACAAACCTAGATATTATTCTCATAACTGGACCTTGTTCCACGAACACCCATCTGTGAATGATCACCGGTTTGTCAGCGGATATTCACAAAAAGGTGTTGACCTTTATAGATGTATGTTGTTAGCCCTTTTTTCGAGCACAATCCTGATGAGGGCGCCCGCCTGTATTTCTATGCTGGGTATTGACAATAAAACACTGCTGTCTTGATCAACGTTCAAAATGATTTCCCCCCACGCATGTCGCAATTATTTCAGCTCGTTTCTGCACTATTGAATATTGCAAACATTTTTGCTATTCGATTTAAGTCCATCTCTGCTTGTATCATGGTATGTCCATTCTAATTAATTTGTTGCAATGATACCAACGATGTATTCAATCATCGTATCCCCTTGTTGTCATAGGGGAGCGTGCGGTGTAGGCCAGCTTCAAAGGTATTAAGATGCAATAATGGACGACTGACTTCTCTTGTTCAGTTTGGAATAACGATGGAATGTATTTTTTATATCGTTCCCATTTCCCAGCTGTAGTTTGTACTTCGTAACGAACCAAAAAGAAGAATTTTTAAGATCAAATGAGATTTGTTGGCCCACATGAAAGATTGCTGACGTGAATAATAATTATTAGATTATGAAAAAATTTCTTCACAAGATTGTTCTGCCAATAAACACTCACTCGTCTCCCTTTAACTGCTCTTTCAACTTATATTGAATGGAAAATTTATTGTCGTACACTCAAGTTAAGAAAGTTTAATACGTGTACCCATGTGTATTTATCCCCTGCATAATATTGTTGAATGACCTGGTACATTATCACCTGAAATATTATATTAATGGAGACCACCAGAGCGATGGTGTGACATCGGAAAAAAATATTTCGACTGCTGGAGAGAATTTTCTGTCTATCTATACGTTAATACTTTTTTCTTCCCCTGGTGGGGTAGTTTATCACAACAATCAGTCAATTTTCTGTAAGCTGGGATATCAGGACTCTCTTCTCTGTGCGAGGGTCGGATTACCTCTTAATTTGCGATTAGCCTTCTTTGTGACCTAGTAACTACGAAGACTAAATTAGACTAAAGAGGCTAACGAAAACTTCATATATTTAAAAAAGTCCAGTCTATCTAGTCGAAGGGTACAGTAACGAAGTGTTATTATTGTGGTGTCCTTGTGTGAGGAAACTAAGATCACATGTTCGCGACGGAGCCTTACCCGCATGTCAGTCACTTTTTCTCTTTGTTTGAACTAAGGGGAGCGCTATGAAGTGGTAACATCTCCCCAACGCACGCCTCTCGATGGGTGACTTCGGCATCTAATCAAAACACTACAAGATCTGAAATCCAATTATAATAACCTTGACTACTTTACGAACTGAACATAACATTCCCATGATGCGATGATTAATTTTAAGACGAGACAATGGCCTCCGACCTCTCGCTAAACCGTGCACCTCTTAGAACTAGACGGAGGAGAACACGCGCACTCATGGTTACAAAAAATGCATCTTTCCCTCTGTGAAGGGCATGGCGCGGTAATTTCGGCATAATCATTGCCTTATGATGAGCCAGTGATCACATGCTAGGCCAGGTGTTCGTGAAGGCAGTTGAGGCATTGTGGTCTGGGTGGTGCTAGAGACCGAGGGGGCTTTTTGGTCTGAGTGGTCCTGAATAGAGGTGGCACTGTGGTTAACATTGTCTAAAAGGCCGAAAAATGTCGCACTGTGGTCTTGAAGGTCGTGGATGATGAAAGTTTTTAATTACAATTTTTTTTAATGTTTCAGGATAGTTTAAATTAATGATAGTTTTTCAATTATGATAAAGAATCACTCAATAAATCAGAACGATATTAATCGCCTACAGTTTTCTCGATAACTTCACATTGCTTGCTCACCAATACAACCAAAACAATCAACCAAAACAACAACGCTCAGTAATAATGTAGAGAACATTTCCCCGTCTTGTTTTCATTATCGGCAATAATCTCTTATTGTTCCCTTTCTGAGGCCCGGCTGTGCTTCCTTCACTGACCACAGACCATAATTTGCTCCACTCGCTTTAGGCAATCATCAATCAAGATAAGATTGCAGCGATCTCTTGGCCGTCCCTTATGTCGATTGGTCTCTTTGTAAGAACATCGGCTGCGCTTGGCAGACCGTTTTATCACTCGTCAGCTTCAGGCTCTCCGACCAACACCCGGGCATCCGTCGGAAGCAATCATCGCTCAGGGTCGGACACGGTAAGCCCGGTGACGTTTGTACCTTTCGGAGGCATAAACTTTCGGAGACGTGCCGTTTCGGAGACTAAACCTTTCCAGGGACATACCAACAATTCGGTATACCTATAAACCAATCAACGATCCCGGCCGAACGCCGTAAGCCAGAAGATGAACCTTTCGAACGCCGGGCCTATTACGTTATATTGAGCCTACAATTTCCCGAACCTTGGGTTCTTCCCGTATCATTTGGCCATGAATCGCGCTGGGTGGTGTTGGTCGGACAGGTCGCTCCTGAACGCGGAATCCTTCCTGTCAGGATTTGCGAGGGGTGTCATCATTTTTTGCTGCGGTAGCAGCAGTTTTCTTTATTGAATCGGGAGCTCTGCGTGTTGGCAGCTTCTTGGATCGTGCTGCGTCACTCAGTGGGCTAACCGACCTTGTTTTCATGTCTCCTGCGACAATTCTAAGGAAATAATTACTGTCCTGGTTATTTCCTCTACCTTTTCATATTACACCTATTATTTAGTATGTCATGGAAAATCCTATACCAATACAAACATGTATTGGTAATTTATTGTCGCACCCAGAGCCTCTTCCATTATCCATACCCTTGAGAAACTAAAATTTAATTTCTGTTATGTTTAAATTTGTTTTAAATTGGGAAATGTATATCTGTACATCTCCGTAAAGATTTTTTTTCCATTGCCATAGTGAGTTCACAATTTGTTTTTTGTTTCTTTATCATAGCAATTGAGTTCTAAGTCAATGTTAAGGTTGACTTCCCTCCCTTCTCATGCGCCTCGACGTCTTCTGTGTGTTGGGTAAGCAATACCACTTTCATTCTGGGTCAACCTATTGGTTAATCTCCCTCCCTCTTCACCTTGACGTCTTTTGAAGGCTGAGCAAGCAATACCATTCCTGTCCGCTTACTGTGACGCTTAGTCAACGCTTGGCGATTCAGGGCTTCAATTTCTCAGCAGAATTTTGCAAACGCGAAATGTCGGGGGAAATTTGCTGAGATGTCAACTGCTGAATTTCGCATGGCGCTCCCGAGTGCCGGTAGGAAGGGGGGGGGGGCGAAGGGACGGTCGGGGCCTTCTTTGTAGTCGAATAGTCATGGCATCCACCCTGTGCTCCCATGGCGTGTTATTCTATACACAGATTGCCCTGTCAAAACTCGCCAGGCCAAATGCACCGTGACAGTTGGGCGCGCGACGAAGAATTTTTCTGTCCAGGATAAAGTGGTCGACGTCGACTACATTATTCAGACTGGAGTATGTGTTCTGCCTTAGGAAAGCTGAAGTGTTTTGTCTGCCATGTGGTCTCCTGACTAATAAGAAGATTGCTTGACTGGCTGAAAAGTTTCCTGAAAAAGCATGTTCATTTTTGAGCAAATGTATTTTGAAATTCATTAAGTGTCGGATAAATCAATAAAACAGGGGTTCTAATATTATGCAAAAATGGGTGATGAAAAGTCGTTGCAAGCGATATAGATACTCTAGAATTTTGAAGAGTAAATTACTTTGAACTGAGTTAATAGTAGTGTGAAGTAAGAATGTACTTGATTACAGATTTCTTGTTATATAACTATAAGGTATATTTTTGCAATAGGGTTTAATGCGGCACATATTTTTTCTTATTCATTATCCAGGAAATGTGAACCCCCTCTTCCCTTACACAGGATCGGGGCTCAAGGAAACTGATTGACTTTCCGCTGCTCCCTTTCTCTGTCTCACAAGTTCTGTCTCACAAGCTCAGTCGCACATGCTCTGTCTCACAAACTCTGTCTCACATGCTCTTTCTCACATGCTCTTTCTCACAAGCTCTGTCTCACATGCTCTTTCTCACAAGCTCTGTTGCACATGCTCTGTCTCACAAGCTCTGTCTCACAAGCTCTCTATCACAAGCTCTCTCTCACAAACTCTCTCTCACAAGCTCTCTCTCACAAGCTCTGTTGCACATGCTCTGTCGCACATGCTCTGTCGCACATGCTTTGTTGCACATGCTCTGTCGCACATGCTCTGTCGCACATGCTCTGTCGCACATGCTCTGTCGTACATGCTCTGTCGTACATGCTATGTTTCACAAGCTCTGTCTCACAAATTCTGTCTTACAATCTCTGTCATACAAGCTCTGTCTTACAAGCTCTGTCTTGCAAGCTCTGTCCTTCAAGCTCTGTCCTACAAGCTCTGTCCTACAAGCTCTGTCGCACAAGCTCTGTCGCACAAGCTCTGTTTCTGTATTACATGCTCTGTCTCACAAGCTCTGTCGCAGAAACTCTCTCCCACAAGCTCTGTCTCACAAGCTCTGTCGCGCATGCTCTGTCTCACAAGCTCTGTCGCGCATGCTCTGTCTCACAAGCCCTGTCGCGCAGGCTCTGTCTCACAAGCCCTGTTGCACATGCTTGCGGTTTGGACATTTCACAGCGTCGGCACTTCACAGGGAATGGATTTGGTATAAAAATCGACTGTGCACACAATATGAAACCAAATTAATTTTTCGTATTTTTTAATTATTTGACTAAAAAATTTACCGTCCATATCTCTTGACTTTCGGAAGTACCAGATAGCGTTGCCACTTCTATTTGATTGTCCAAGTTGCGCATTTATGATGTACGGGGATTGACGTCGGGTTGGTTTCGATCGTACCTTATCAATAGGCAGTAACACACTGTAATAAATAACTGTAAATCAAGCCTTCTCAATGCTTATCATGTCGTCCCTCAAGGTTCAATTTCATGGCTTCTCCTGTTCCTAAAATTGATTAATGATCTTCTGAATTGCCCAGATCTATTCCATTGTATCCTATCTGCTGTTGATAAACAAACAGATATGGAAGTCTCCATTTAAATAAACAATGAATTAGTGGCTGTAAAGAATTGCCTGACATAATTAAAGTGCGAGTGAATGATGATAAAATAAAATGAATTTAATTCACATACAAGCGTAGCTTTTATTTTCTCAAGTTTAACACTGGGGAACGCATACAATTGTGGGATTAATTTCATGACGTTTCTCGGAGTTCTTCTCGACCGTCATCTTATATTCAAAGTTACGTTGATTATATTTCGACTTAATTAAGCAAATCAATTGGTATTCTGTGTAAATCGAAATATTTTCTTGCTCCAAAACTTTTCATATCTTTTTATTTTCTTCACAAGTTCAAGCCACGATTGAAGCCACGATTTTCTAGTCAAAAAATGTTTATCGTGAAATTATAGTCCTGAAAAAGAGAGCATGCAGAGCTTCAAATAACCATTCTTATACAGGTCCCACTAGTATTTATTTCAAATAAATTTATATTTTCTAGAAATTGGGGGCTTAATAGCCCCCAAATTCTAGTGTATAGTCATGATCGGCATCTCTTCGAACACTTACAGCACCGGTTTGAACTTCATTCACACTCCTCATGAAATCGAGTCCTACAATTTAACAAGGTTTATGAAAAGCTACATTTATTTTTTTGCAATGAGGCCGTCAAGTTGTGGAATTACAATCCAAATAGAATCCAATCTTCATCCTCACTATTGGCCTTCTAACACAGACTCAAGAAACACGACTCTCAATCTTAGCAGAGTTAGTCGTGTCTATACAATATCATCTTCACCACGTATCGTGTTATCTCTGTTCTATATTTTCATAATGGTTCTATTTTCGATGCAATATTCAGGTTCACTACTTCAAGTTTGGTTACGATAGGTTAGGTGAGGCTAGGTCGTTAGGCTAGGTTAGGTCAGGTCTAGTTAGGTTGCACTGAAAGTTCATTGCTTCTCCTGGAGCTCTCTGTTGCTGTGCATCAATTTTGTGCATTATCTCTACTAAAGATGTAATCAGGGGTATATTCTGCTGAGTTTAATTTCATTTCTAGTATACGTTTTTTTCAACAAATGTGGTAATAAAGTTTTCAGTTTGTTTAGCGTATAATTTTCCTTTGAAGATTTTGCCAAAACATTTTTTCAAATAGCACAAAAAAAATCGCGATTATGTACGTTGAAAACGATGAAAATTAGAAATTAGATCACAAGTTTTTATTTCTGAAATCCAATGCATGCATTTTTTTCTGTTTGCTCATCGATCGTTAAGAGTTGATTTAAGCTAACGTTCTTCTTTCGCAGCCCATCTTCGTCAATCTTTCATTCCTCTCCTATGGCCCCAACTCGTCACCAGTCCGTCCTATGTCATCCTTCCCTTGCTCCGTCGCTCCGCCATCCTTGTCTTACCTGTCACTCCGTCATCATTCTCTTATCTCGTCGTTCTGTCATCCTTCCCTCGACTCGTCACTCCGTCATCCTTCGCTTGCTCCGTCACTCCGCCACCCTTCTCCCGGAGCCTCTCCGCGCCATCTGCATAATACGACAGCAGCGAGAGAGATGCCGCTGGAAAATTCCAATAATCTATGGGGCGAAACGTTTCCCCAAATTCGGCCAATATTGATCGTTGCGATGATACGATGGCCAAGTGGGGTGCGCCTATGCAGAGCAACCGCAACGAAACTGCACCATCTTTTTATTCGATTTTGAAAACGGACGCTTGTGCATCAGTCAGCGTTTCTGTTCGTAAGTGAGAGATGTTGCCGTGTGCGGTGTACGCTCCGGGGTTCAGTGTCAGGTCGGAATGGGAGAAACTTACTGTACAGTGTAAATATTGTTGCCTCCTTTCACTGGTTCTGCTCGCGATAAACGCAGTTGCTCGCGATCTCCCTTACTAGATGGCCGACGAAGCAGCCACACCATTGTGTATACGGTTATTGGATCTAAAGGCGAAGTCCCCACAACGGAAGACCCAATCTGTTCCTCGTAAGTGGCCACTTCTGTACCATCTCGGTCTCACCTGCTTTTCTATCTTGTTGTACAGATGTATCTCCATCTGCAGCTTGGAAATATTTGGCAATTGTGCATCTGCTTTCTTCTACTTCGGCCTATTCAGAAGCTCCAGATATTGTGGTTGAATCTCAAGATCGCACAACTCAAGTCTCATCCTCTGAAATGAAAAGCAATCTATTTTTAAATAATTAAATCCATTACGTGTACTCTTCCCCATGTCCTCCAGTTTATGTTCACAAATTGTACAAGGAGATGAATGAAAAATATGGAATGGTTAGCTTTTTTTAGTATTGCATTACGTATCAGCTGATTCAACATGAAGGTACCGGTTACAGGGTAGCATTTACTAAAGAATTTTGTGAAATTGTGAAAATTTGGCCAGAGATTTCTCTCTGTGTACCACTGTTTCTCGGCCGGCCACGACGCATGTCCAGTGGTTTCGTTTTAGTGGGTATGGCCCCCAGGTATAGCGATTTGGTGTAGTGGGGATGGCCCCCAGGTATAGCGGTTTTGGTGTAGTGGGTATGGCCCCCAGATATAGCGGTTTTGGTGTAGTGGGGATGGCCCACAGGTATAGCGGTTTTAGTGTAGTGGGTATGGCCCCCAGGTATAGCGGTTTTGGTGTAGTGGGGATGGCCCCCAGGTATATCGGATTTGGTGTAGTGGGTATGGCCCCCAGATATAACGGTTTTGGTGTAGTGGGTATGGCCCCCAGGAATAGCGGTTTTGGTGAAGTGGTTATAGCCCCCAGGTATAGCGGTTTTTGTGTTGTGGGTATGGCCCCCAGGTATAGCGGTTCTGGTGTAGTGGGGATGGCCCCCAGGTATAGCGGTTTTGGTGTAGTGGGTATGGCCCCCAGGTATAGCGGTTTTGGTGTAGTGGGTATGGCCCCCAGGTATAGCGGTTTTGGTGTAGTGGGTATAGCCCCCAGGTATAGCGGTTTTTGTGTTGTGGGTATGGCCCCCAGGTATAGCGGTTTTGGTGAGGTGGGTATGGCCCCCAGATATAGCGGTTCTGGTGTAGTGGGTATGGCCACCAGGCATACCGGTTTGAGTGTAGTGGGTATGGCCCCCAGGCATACCGATTTGGGTGTAGTGGGTATGGCCCCCAGGTATAGCGGTTTTGGTGTAGTAGGTATGGCCCCCAGGCATACCGGATTTGGTGTAGTGAGTATGGCCCCCAGGTATAGCGGTTTTGGTGTAGTAGGTATGGCCTCCAGGCATACCGACTTTGGTGTAGTGGGTATGGCCCCTAGGTATAGCGGTTTTGGTGAAGTGGGTATGGCCCCCAGATATTGCGGTTTTGGTCTAGTAGGTATGGCCCCCAGGTATAGCGGTTTTGGTGCAGTAGGTATGGCCCCAGGTATAGCGGTTTTGGTGTAGTAGGTATGGCCCCCAGGAATACCGGATTTAGTGTAGTAGGTATGGCCCCCAGGTATAGCGGTTTTGGTGTAGTAGGTATGGCCCCCAAGCTTACCGGATTTGGTGTAGTAGGTGCGGCCCCCAGGTATAGCGGTTTTGGTGTAGTAGGTATGGCCCCCAAGCTTACCGGATTTGGTGTAGTGGGTATGGCCCCCAGGTATAGCGGTTTTAGTGTAGTAGGTATGGCCCCCAGGCATACCGGTCTTGGTGTAGTGGGTATGGCCCCCAGGTATAGCGATTTTGGTGTAGTGGGTATAGCCCCCAGGTATAGCGGTTTTTGTGTTGTGGGTATGACCCCCAGGTATAGCGGTTCTGGTGTAGTGGGGATGGCCCCCAGGTAAAGCGGTTTTGGTGTAGTGGGTATGGCAATCAGGCATACCGGTTTTGGTGTAGTGGGTATGGCCCCCAGGTATAGTGGTTTTGGTGTAGTAGGTATGGCCCCAGGCATCCGGATTTGGTGTAGTGGGTATGGCAACCAACCAGGCATACCGGATTTGGTGTAGTGGTATGGCAACCAGGTAGCCACTTGGCTGTTCCGGGTTCCATGTCTCGGCGAGCGCATACCATGGTCTTTTGCACTATAAATTAATGCAGCTCTGCAGATTAGCCTAACAAAATTTTATCAATCTTCTTTCATGAACAAAAGAAAATTCGTTTATGATTTGATGTTATGAGTGGCCTCATCTGGCACATGTTTATATACAAAAAGACTTGTAACGAACACTATTTTATCGAGGGGTGCGTAGAGTGTGACCCTTGAAGCGGCGCAGGACTTAGGCCTGTTTAACTTTTAGCTCAAATTTCATGGATGTCCCTTGCCTGGCATATATTAATTCCCCTCAAGCAGGTGGCCTTTTCCCGGATTGTATAACATAGGAGACAGTGACGAAGTACTGGCCATTCACAGGGGCCATGTGCGTGTTATC
>SDVV010037088.1:0-10878 GCA_016164225.1 Gammarus roeselii
CTCTAACCCCCAATTCTCAGCTCCGAGAATTGGAAGTTTATATAAATCCACAGTTGGGACAACGACACCCCCATACAGCCCTCTCTTTGCTTCCATCCCCAACGTTCTGCTGCTATTAAGCTCTTTAAGGCTCCCAACACATTACACCTTTCCTTTACTCGCGACTTCACCTCAGTTTCCAATAGTTCAGCCTTTTCCACACGGAAACTCGGATTCTTTAAACACGGAACTTCTTCCAACAACTCCCCATTTAGGAGGACACTAATTCTGCTCGCATCGATACTCCTCGGGCACCTCATTACTTCACTTTTACCCACGTTTCATCGAAATTTCCTCATCTCACACACTCTACCAAACTCAGACAATAGCCTACGTAGCGTCTCCCCATAATCCGCCACCAGCGCCGCATCATCCACAAACAGCAACTGGCTCAACTGCCAACTCCGCCCATTCGCTTCCAACAGCTGCAAGCCACGACTCAGCACACTCGCGTTCACCTCCCTGACCCCTACATCCATATGGAGATTAAACACCAAAGGAGACGTCGCGCCGCCTTGTCTCAGTCCCCCTTTCACTGTGAACCAATCTTTCTTCGCACTTCCCACTCTGAGACATGCTCGGCTGCTTACATAGAAGCTCTGCACCGCTTTCAACAGATTTCCGCCCACTCCATACAAACGCAACACCCTTCTCAGCACTTCCCTGTCAATCCTGTCGTATGCCTTTTCCAGATCCACGAAGGCCCAGGACACATCCCTTCCCTTTGCAAGGTACTTCTCACAGACCTGGCTCACAGAAAAAATCTGATTGACACACCCTCTACCTCTCCTAAAACCACACTGTTCCTCTCCAATTGCGCAATCCGTACATTTTCTAATCCTTTTTCCATTCGACTTACCCACCACACACAATAAACTGATACCTCACAAGTTGCAGTAATAATTTTAATTTCCTTTGCCCTTGTACAGCGGGACAATGCAGGCACTGCGCCACTTAATCGGTACCACGCCCGCCACAAAACAAATGTTCAGTAGCCTCACCCACCATTCGACAATCATTATTCCGCCCCTTTTAAGGCACTCCATTGCACCGTTATCCCAACCAGGGGCTTTCCCTGCTATCTTCTCCTCCACCGCCTCCTGCACCTCTTCCCGCAATAATGACCGCAAAAAATATCTCTCCAAAAACCGGCATCCGCGCACCACCACCCACAGCCACAATGTCAGCCTCACTGTCGTCCTACACATTCAACAACTCATCAAAATACTCAGCCCACTTTTTCCGTACACCATCACTTTCCGTCAGCAACTGACCGTTTTTCTCTTTCACTGCCTTCTCCTTGCCGGTCTCTCCCTTTCTCACCCTCTTAACCTCTTTCGAGAACATTTTTTTGTTCTCCTCTAAATTTTGGCACAATAATCTGCCCCACCTGGCATCAGCGTTTATTTTGGTTCTCCTCACCCATCACTTCACCTACTTCTTCTTCTCCTTATAGATGTCATAGTCCACCACCGACCTTGCCTGCAACCACTCCTCAAAGGCTCTTCATTTCTGCGCCACCGCCAGTTTGACCTCCTCGTTCCACCACTCGCAGCTCTTGAGTCTGCACCCACCCACACACATTTCTCGAACATCTCAACAAGGCTTCTCTAAACGTCTCCCATTCTTACTCCATATTTTGCAGGCCCTGTCCTCTCACATTGTGATATTCATCTTTCAATGCTCGCTGGAACTCCTCCGCTCTGCTTTTCTCATGTAGCTCACTTACTTTCACTACATCTTTTCCTTCTCCCATTCTTACTCTTCCTTGAACTATCAGATGGTCAGACACTCCTCCACCCTCTCCTCTCAACACCCGCACTTCCAACAGCCTCCCCACCACTCTCCTCGAAATCAGCACAGAATCCATCAGCGCTATCTCCACCACTGCACCATTGGCTATCCTTACCCCATGTTTACTCATGGATATCTCTCTTCTTGAACAGGCTGTGTCCGACGAGCAGCTCCTGCTCCATGCATTAACCTATTAGGTTTTCACTCAGTCATTCTTACCAGGAACGCCATACCTCCCTATCACATTATCCACTTCTGCATCTCCCACTCTCGCAGTAAGGTCGCCCAGTACAACCACATTGAATTGACTTTTAAAACTTTCAATACACTCGCTTAGGTCAGTCCGAAATTGCTCCCTCTCCTATTCACTCCTCTCGCTACCAGGTCTCTACGCACTTACATATACCCAAATTTTACTTTCACCTACATCAATCTTGAGGAAACTTCTTTCCACTCAGTAATGTTACTAGCCAGTCGATCACTCAATACCAACACCACACCTTCGTTGGCCCAACCTTAATCCACGTCTGACCTTCTTTCACTTACCCCTCCAAACTCACACTCGCCCTTACCCTTTAACATAGTCTCACTCAGCGCCAACACATCCGACTTCCACCTCAGGAACATCTCACCAATCTCTCGCCTCTTTGCTTTATTCGTAGTGCAACCACGCATATTCAGCGACCCTGACAATAAGGTTCGGGGAGGCGCGAGCCTCTTCTCCCTCCGCTCGTCTTGCCGTCATTTAGGGGATGCAGGAATAAGTCATAGCCAAGAACCGCTATCGTGACAGGAAGCCGCAAGGTGACGAGCTTTAGATATCTTGGATCTCGAGCAACCGAGTATTCATTGTTACCTTTACTCCTTCCCTGTCCATAGAGTCGGGAAAAGCGCAACAGTCGCACTCTGGTGCGATTTTGATGACAGGGACTAACTCGCGGAAAAGAGTCTCTTTGATCTAATTAGAAGCAATGTCCATACTGTCAACGTGGATCAACTTACATTTTTCCAATTAATATCGAAGCCTCTTTGGTTCAATTTTTCTCACAGGTCGCGGAAGTACTTTAAAGAAATATCCATCTCCTCCCCGAGCGTGACGTCATCCAAGTACCAAATGTTCAACTCTCCAACGGCACTAACCGCGATTTATTCGACGTCGAGGAAAAAATAATAATATTTTAGCCAAAAAAAATATGAATCCAAAAAGCAAATTCTAGATATAATTTTTTTTTGTGTGTCCTATGCATTTTTTTATATTTTCTCTATGAAAAAGTGTATTACTTTGAACAGCGATGTAAGTTTTATTTCCCCATGTTTATTTGGACCCACCGGTTTATATCACCGAGAAGTTGCAAACAAGTGCCCCTCTCAGACGAATCTGATCACATTGAGCTGGCTGGCAGATGCATCTCCCGGCATCTCTGGCAAGTCCAACTGCTGTAAAACAACACCAGAGCGTTGCAACATCTGCTCACATAAGAAAGGATTATTGCTCTCATGGAAGGTGACGGTAAAGGTATTTCCGACCACCCAAGGCATTACGGCCGAACCAACGGTTTCGTAATAGTAACTTCAGTATTTATTTGTTGTTCTACTCGTCTTCTTCAGCATTGCAGAGAACTAACTCTCCGATATAATGTTCTAGAACAATAATCAATTACAAATACATCAATAGACTGTAGCTATCTTTTGGACAACAGCTAAATATTCCGTTGAAATAATTTCCTAAAGAACTCAAGCTGACAGAGAAATCTAGACATTTCACCTTAAGCAACCATTATATTAATCAAATAGTTGTGCCCAACTTAAAGAACAAAAGAGGGAGATTATCATGAGGAGTTTCCAGCCAAGAAAGCTGGTTAAGACTTTCGGGAGTCATTTCAAAATTGAGCAAAGATATTGTTAAAGGATTCGTTTTTTGGTTGTCAACTTAAGATATAACAAACAAACTGAATTTCGTTAGCGTGACAACAATAATCGATTCAAATAATTTTGCTTCAGTAATTACAACAACGGGTGAAAGAATAGATAAATTTATCCTAATATACCTCTACCAGTATAATAAATTAGATGACTTTAGGTATAGATAAGCCTAGAATACGGCAAAGATTATGCATATTGGCTTCACTGATCGTTGTTCAATTATTTTTCCCGTAATTAATTTTTTTTCACATATATGGTCATGCACAATGGAACAATAGTGAAATTCCATTTTATTAATTTCCTGCAGCACATCAATTAGAGGCCTAACAGGTAATGTGTTGTCTATTTCGAGGGGCCACATGTTCGATAAATAATTTTTTATTAATATGCGTTTTTTTTATTCCCCACTGTAGAAACGCACTCATTCTATCCAGAGCGACGTGCGAATTCCTTCTCTTACCATAACATCAAACCATTCGACTAACACCTCATGCTGCACACAAAAGCAGTAACTCTGCCATCGCACTCACCGCACGACTTCCAGTCGCGGCCTCACCGTCCGCATCCCCAGCGTCCCTGGCGGCTTCTAAAGGGAAGCAATGGTTGTCGCATCGCTACAAGTTTCATCATTAACAAACAATGGCGAGATAAATTTCCTTAAATCCCTGTGCTGCCGCTACTGTGGGGGCGGCGGGAAGAAGGGGTTTCAGGGCCGCGGGGCATTGGAGTGGGGCAACTTTAGGAGCAATGGATGTGATAAAATGTATGAATGTCTTTAGGAGTGTAATTGATAAAATGAAGGCATTAAAGGCCGCTTATGCCAGAACCATCTGTCTGCGAAACAACTTTTCATGATTGGAGGGCAACTGGGAGAAATAATCCATGTCGAAATATTGAAATTTCGCAACTTCGGTGTTTCGTAAGCCTATCTTTACTGGCTTAGGAGTGATTTTTTGCTGCTTAACACCTTTGACATTCAAACTGAACAGTATAAAAACTCTGTTGAACAGGGCCTTCATTCTGTCAAGTTCTTATGCATTGTTCCATACCTAAATAGAATAATTGAAAACTTACTTTTTGAATAACTTGTATTCTTTGTACCTAGTAGATTGCACCATCTCAAAATTTCTGAATAGAAAGTACTTGTGTGAGCAAGTGTCTACAGTCCCCAGGCTGAAGAAATATGTGAAACTACAATTTTTTGGCCCAAGCAGTTACAGATTTAGGAATAAATTACTTCAAAATTTAGAAACCGTCTATAAACACATAGATTTTCAAATTGTTTTGACGAATCCCTTTACCGTTGGGTCTTTTTTCAAAATTAAAGATAAGATTCCCGAGGATGTTCGCTAATGCGTGTTTTATGGATACCAATGTTCGAGCCGTAATGATCGATACGTGGAATCTACTATCAGATCCTTCAAATCTCGCAGGGCGGAGCATCTCGGGAAATCTGTCCACACGGGTCGCCCATTAGCCAGACCCAGTTTCAGTGCCATCAGACTTCATGCAGAGGCTTGTGACCACCCCTTAGTTGGACAAAATTTCAAAATTCTCAGATCGCTACCTGATCAACAATCTCTCTTGATTGCCGAATCGATTATCATTAAGAAAACTAAACCTTTACTTGCCATCAATACTAATGCGGTCGAACTGTACACAGTAGAATAGCCATCCTTAGAATAGGTTCAGAGTCATTCCCACTCGGTCTGTTCTCTCTTCCGGGACTCCTGGTCCTTGGCTGATCATATCATTCTTAGTTAACAATTTTTTAACCTGTTCACTCTAAAATTAGTTTGTAATTTTTGTGTCATTTCATACATTTTTTTTCAGATCTCTGATGATGGGCAATGCTTTGTCCGAAAGCTTAGTTGTAAATCTGATTATAGATTTTTAGTAAAGAATGATACATATATTATATTTATTCTAATTCCCAATATCTACGTAAGTACATCGTTGATATTCAAATACAGTAATAAAAGCATCATAGCCATTTACTCCTCGTGCACGAAGTACCTCAACCCACGAGGGTACATGGAAATTATTCATTGGAAAATGTAATTTGCTTCATTTAACGCTGAACGTTAGTGGATTGAGATGCCGCAGTCAAGGCATCTGTCGTAAAGACTTCTCGTTGAAATGCATAACAATAATTACATTGACTTTGTAATATTCTCATCGTTTAAACTCTTCACGATTTAATTCCAATTTGAAACGATATAACATTTCCAAAGAGTGATATGTTTGCTGACTAAATTTTAAAATGGACGATAAGTCAAGCAGGAGCGTTCAATCAGTTGACGTGTTATTATATGAAAATGTTTCTTTCTTCTCTGTTGTTTGGTTATAATCACGGGAACATATAATCTAAATTATATTGGAGTGTTTGAAAAGGTGGAGGAATGATCATTCAACAATGTAACTGCAATCATTAGAAAGGATGCATTAGAGCTGTTGGTGCATGAATCGATCGACCAATGTCTGAACAACAATGTTTCCGAAAAAAAAAGTAAATCTGTGTCAATCATGACGAACCATTTCGACACCAAAATAAAATCCAATTTTTTCCCATAAGCGACTCTCATTCCTGAAAAGAGAACACGTCTGTTTTTTAAGAATGAACTAATGGCAAAATGAGACATACAATCAAACCGAATACCACCACCTCGCTGCACGAAATGGGGTGAAAAAATATGTGATATTCTCTAAAGATTATAGAACATTAAAAATATAACGAGATATTTTCTTTGTCAGGACAGTTTAGTGTGGGATTCCGTCCACATGTAAGTTGGAGAATTTTACGTAGATTGACACAGGTCCGATGCTGCCGGATATTTTTAAATACTCGTCAATGAATGGTAAATCAGAACAAAAACGGTGAATTGTTTATGATGTAAATACCACTGGAAGCATTTGGTTGTACATCAAATGACTACCCAGTAGATATGTTGAAGCTGCCTTGAGCCATCCCCGAGGTGTGCCAAAACGGGTGCTCGCTCCGAGTGATTCTAGATCGGTTACCCATTGATTGGAATTATGTTGAATAATTTCTTACTCCATACCGTCGCAGGTGGTTTGGAAGATCATATTCACGTGTGAGGAAAGAATTGGGCAAAAAACATGTTCTGCATAATACTTTCCTTATGTTGAATCTGATATCTTGGCATGACTAAAAAAAATCGATGCAATATTACGTTTTCCTGTCTGATACAAATATCATCTGACAAAGCCCACATTCTGTTCTCCCCGTGCTGTTGAGCAACACAGATAGTCATGCGACCAAGCCCACATTCTGTTCTCCCCGTGCTGCTAAGCAACACAGATTGTCATACGACTAAGCTCACATTCTGTTCTCCCCGTGCTGTTTAGCAACACAGATTGTCATATGACAAAGCCCACATTCTGTTCTCCCCGTGCTGTTGAGCAACACAGATGATCGTATCTCAGACTTTTCGCTTACTCTTCCAGGACATTGTGCAAGTTTGTGCCCAGCCTGAGAAGTTTCTAGCCGCTCGGGAGGCAGGTTGTGAGTGTTTCCGTGTCCCAGAGCTGTTGTAACACTAACCAAATAGCCTTCGAAAGCCCCAAGAATATGAACTATTTATTGGAAAACTAATCATACTGAATGGTTGAAGGTGAGCAACAGGACTGTTTTATGTTCGTTGCTTCACTATTGCGCATTAACTACGGTGAAAGAGGCATAGAAATGATCAAATTAAGTTACTTGCACAAATAACATAACAGGCATTAAATATATGCCTGTTATTGCTGGAAACATTGTGCAATAATGATGTAGTACTATTGATACTGCGGCATTGAACGAAGGTGGAAACAGTTTCACTCCGTATGAGGTTCATTTTAATTCAAGCAATTATAAGGGCCCTCTTTCATTATTGTTATTGATGCAGCAGCTGCTACCATTATTGTGAAGAGTGTTGGCTCTTATATAAGAGCATGCCCCGTACCAAAACATTCTGAAAATAACATGGGATATGTGACTGATACATGCACTGTTCCACGGCGATTAAGATTATATTCCGCTTCCTCGTTTTATTCCGTTCCCAAACATTGTAAATTTAGTACGCTCGTTATCTGACTGTTTCCTGTGTTTTTGAGTGAATATTACGTTATTTTAAGGGGAACTGATTTTCCGTTACATTACAAAAAGTCATGTTTCCAGAATAGAAGAGATATCAGCTTTTCCTGCTTATTTTGCCCTGGAAAACAGAATTCCAAGGTGTTAAACATTCTAGTATATAATATAAAGTAACCAAAAAATACATTCGATATTCAAACACAAAAAATTAACGTTGTAGGCTCCAACATAAGTTCTATATGACTGGTGCAGTAATTATTTATAAATTGAACGACTGCAACTTGAGCAGAATGAGTACGGCACACGCTGGAGATGGACTGGAAACAGTACATTGATCCACCGGTTTCCAAGGGGTTCCAACGCTTACGCAAAAAAAAACTAATTTATTACGTCGTGACAAAGGTACATGAACAGTGAAAGTTCTTGAATTGCTTTATTGCAATTCAAAATGTGATTCCAACGAATGGGGAACGATCCAATGACAACAACAAACGATGGGACGAACGAAAAGTACAATAAAGGGCATCGTTCCAACGGGACAAAATTGGTGCCAGTCACGAACAACACCAAACAAATTCACACAAGGTATGTCAGGGTCATCAGATCAACGGTCCACTCATCTGGTTAACCCACATCATTATTTCCTAAGCCTTCAGTGTGATTCACTCTCAGTAGCCACTGAGTTGACGTGTGAAGTATCTATGAACAATTGTCTTATTTGTTTCCTGCAGGCTCCATCCAAAGACCAAAGGCTGCAAGAATTCGTTGTCTTTAGTAACTTTGAAGGTTTGTTATCGGGTTTGGCAGGCAGTGATATAAAAATAAATCCCGTTTCTTCGTGGACGTCGACGGTGCTCCAGCTTGGCTGAAACACACCTTAAGTACCTGTACATTAATATACTGACGTGACTTGCACAAAATTATTTGCCTTGGTGCTCAGATTTTTTTCTCTTTATTTCAATATTTTAACCAATTCATCCAAAGAATGCAGTTAGTAGTCAGTTTTATTTAACACTGAGATACGTTGAACATAATATTTTACTAGTCAAGTTTATGCATCGCCTTTTCTATTACAAGTGATGACAAATGTAATCTCTGTCAAACACACCCAAACCAAACACGTTGGGAATCCGGAGAAAATATCGGAGCTAAATAAACACGCCTCCCTCAGTAGTAACACAGCACACGTCTCCCTCAGTAGTAACACAGCATACGTCTCCATCAGTAGTAACACAATACACGTCTCTCTCAGTGGTAACACAGCACACGTCTGCCTCAGTAGTAACACAGCACACTTCTCCCTCAGTAGTAACACAGCACACGTCTCCCTCAGAAGTAACACAGCACGCGTCTCCCTCAGTAGTAACACAGCACACGTCTGCCTCGGTAGTAACACAACACACGTCTTCCTCAGTAGTAACACAGCACACGTCTGCCTCAGAAGTAACACAGCACACATCTCCCTCAGTAGTAACACAGCACACGTCCCCCTCAGTAGCAACAGAGCACACGTCTCCCTCAGTAGTAACACAGCAAACGTCTGCCTCAGTAGTAACACAACACACGTCTGCCTCAGTAGTATGACAGCACACGTCTCCCTCAGTAGTAATACGACACACGTCTCCCTCAGAAGTCACACAAACCATGTCTCCCTCAGTAGTAACACAACACACGTCTCCCTCAGTAGTAACACAGCACACGTCTCCCTCAGTAGTAACACAGCACACGTCTCCCTCAGTAGTTACACAGCACACGTCTCCCTCAGTAGTAACAGCACACGTCTCCCTCAGTAGTAACACAGCTCAATGGTGGGAATAGTCTAAAACTTAATCTCACTTGATAATAAAGATATTTTTATATGTTGTATTTGGCGACAATATACCGTTCACGGCATCAATCTGTGGGCAATCAAACACACCTATGTATACAAAAATAATAGGTAGTGTTCATTTAGTATCTTTGTTAGAACTGTCCAGCTCAGAGTGGCCACATGCTGCGATGAAATAAATTTATATCACGAAAGCCAGTCAGGTAGATTATGTTGAAGTAGGTATGTAGAATAATCATTCGGGATTTATCTAGTGGGTACTCTCCAAGCAGCTCGATTCTCTAAAAACATTCCCACAGGTTCAGGGGCATGCGAGATCACTCGAGCTTATTCCTGCCCTCTCCCTAACCCCAAATACAGTCTTCTATACAAGTATGTTTCCAGCCAGAACAGCTCTTCAGAAAACAGCTCCTTGTCTTCTCTTAGAGGTCGAGCTTGATCTAAAATATACCTGTTCCAGCAGACATAATTCCAGGAACACCCCAACATGTTCTCTGTAATTTTAATTCAAGAAATTATCACTCTCGATGTGTAATTTTACTTCAAGAATGACGGGTTGAGGAAAGGAAACCTCAATGCAGAACAAGAAGTGGGAGGTGGCTCGTTCTTCTCACGACACCACGGCGACTCGCCCGACCGGCATGATGGGGTTGATAATGCCGGCGCTGGGGAATCACAATCAGAACTTTTAACGATCATTCAGATATGTGATTAGAGCTTCTATTAGGATTGTTAAAGAAAATTCTACGAGCTCTACCATGTCTCAGATCTCTCAATATTATCACTAGAACCTGTTTTGCAATATAACGTCTGACACTGAGTCTCACGAGGACCTTTCGAAGATTTTTTTCCCCTGAGTCGATTGCAGCTTTGAAGTTCAATTTTCAAATATTATGCAACATTTTGCAGGAGTTAAATCCCTGCCCGCACCGTCGGAGCAGCAAATGTCGCACTAAGATCGGCTAAACTGAGCAATCGAATCCGCCCTCTCCTGCTCCTACAGGGCAATGCCGGGCAGCTTTTAGTAGCCTCGACCGATGATTTAAGTAAAGGTATAGAAAATTAGCCGTTTCTTCATGAGCAGGTGAGTGGCTTAGGGTTGGTCGTGGGATGGACGAAGATATGGTATTGACAGTGGTCGGGGCTATGTCAAGTGACTGACGGTATTGAGGTGGATGAGGGCTGGACTAAAGCTATA